>CAIGRB010156844.1:24621-39435 GCA_903798255.1 Fraxinus quadrangulata
CATAATCCAAGTTGGCAACATATGATTTGATGAGAATATTGACTGTGTTTAAAATAGTTCAATGATGGGATGCCATGTGACATTATGTCAACCGTTATATTTTTGTAGCATGATTCTTTCTAAAATGCTAAACTAAAAGAAAAGCAGATGGTGAAAGACCTGCAAGACTGGCAAGCGGAGGGAAAAAGTAATACAATAAAGGACTGTCCTTTATTGGCAATAATGAAAGGCTTACCCGATCGAGAATGGGGCTAGACCTCACATTGACTCCATCTTTTTACCGCTCCGAATTCATAACTTTTATAAAATTTTCAACCAATACATTTTATTAACTTTTATAAAAATATACAAAAAATATGATTTGTTGCTAAACCAAATAGGGGCTTTATGTTAAAAAGACATTAATACTAATAATTAAAAGTAACAGGAAAAGTAAAGGAAAGGAAAAAAATAAAATAAATACAAATAAACCCTTGTTTGAGTCACATTATCTTTTTTCATTTTCATTCTTCTACTCATTTTCAACTACGCATCTTTTAATAAAATAATATTTTCCATCACACCCAATAACTTTTCCTTCTTTTTCAATCACATATTTCCCATCACATAAAAAAAATGAATTCTTTGATTGAAAATGTGCACCAAACAGGGACTTAAATATAACAACCCCTAAATACACACATAATGTTATTTATTATAATTGGTGTATATCAACTATTTATGTCGAGCTACTAAAGGATTATAGTGTGGGATTAAATCTACAACATATCTTTGAATAAATTTGCTAACAAATGCCACCTAAAAGCACGACTACTAGAAATAGCACGAACAATCATGTAATTTTTCATTACTATATGCTAATGTACATATTGTGACAAATAATATATGGGAACTCAATCCATTATTATTTTAAAAATTTTAGTAGATTTTGATGAATTGAACAATTTCCAACAAGTATTTTCCGCAAACAATGGATAAAAGAAATTCTTGCTTCAGTCTTTTTTAAAAAGTAAAAATAGAAAAAAAATAATAATAATACAGATGGAAAAATATTTATGACACCTTCCTGCAAGTTTTTGTCCTTCGCGCACTTCTCCATCTTCGACCCTCTCGGTCTTTATTCTATGGTGATTTTTTGTTCTCTTTCCACTTGCCCAGGTAGATGTTAAGTTTTGCTTATTTTTGTTTCGTTTTCCTTGATTTGGGTTTGGCTAGCCATTGCATTTTTTGTTGCTTACTTAATATCTATAGTAACATCAAACAAATTTATATTCGTTCTACTTTGGTTAAAAAGCGAAAGACTTGCTCAATAACATAAAGAAAAGTCTCGCATTTGTTGTACTGGTGAATAATACACTTTGCTATGCAATTTTCTGTGTTTTTGTTCCAAGAAAATTGGGTCAAATTATTGCCCGAATACAATCCAGTGAGATTGCACTCCAGGTGTTTGTGGAAATGTGTTACACGCATGCTAATGTTGGTGATGGCTTGGGGTGAGGATCGACTTATCTATAACTCTTGATGCAATAATAATGCAGAATGAAAAAGGATGATGTGCATTTAAATTTAGGCCTTGTTTGATAGTTCTTTCTTTTCCATGGAAGATGGAAATTAAAATCCATATCCGCATTTTTGCATGTTTGATTAACTAAATTTTCCATGGAATTGGTTTTCCATATTTTCTTGGTTTTCCATATTTTATTGGTTTTTGAGGAATAGCTTTTCCCATGATTTTGGTGAGAAAAACTTTTTTAGGCAACTTTTTTTTTTAAAATTATTATTATTTTTTTTTTTGGCAATGGAAATAAATTATATCCCTTTTATTGACAATTTCCGTGGAAAACAAAGTCAAACGAACACCAAAAGATCCAAAATTTTAATATTTTTCAGGTGGAAAATTATATCAATCAAACACAATTAATTAACAATTTCCAGTAAAACAAGGTCTAGGTTTCAATTCTCTGGAATTCATTTTCTTTTCACTCAAATTCCATTATTGCAATCAAACGGATCCTTAGTTTATTTTGTATGGATTGCTGACTGCTAATTTTTTAATTTGTTAGAAACTACAATTAGTGATGAAAATCTGGGACCCTAAATCCACCATTAGTGTCACATTTGTTGTAGTGAACTTACAGTGAGTTTCATTATAATCTCAAATTCAGGTTTGTTCAAACTATTGTAACTGGAAAAAGGTTGTGCCAGTTTTTTGTTAGTTACATGATCAATTTCGATATGGATTGTAAGCTAAAACCAAGAACTCTGAAAGTGTATGCCTGGAAGGTGGTGTCTTAAAGTCTACATATTCATATTTGCTTCTAATTTCTCAAGATACAAACAAGGCTTCAAAATTGATTCCACAATAGCGAATGGTACAAATCCCAATATAGAGCTAGGAAGTATTTATGTGAACGAGTTAACTGGTAGAGCACCAAGATAATAAAAATTAATATACACTCATCTTGCTTCCATCTGGGTAATGGTTATTTCATTGGATGAACAGCTAGTTATACTTTTACCTACAGATACATCTCTTTCTACGAAAAAACCAGGCTGATTTGCCTGAGGCAACGCAGCATCATTTCCCAACATTGCAACTACTGAAAACATGCTCGGTCTATCATCTGGACATTGTTGCACACACAAAAGACCCACATGGATTAATCGTAGAACTTCAAGTAGATTAGCTGTCTCACTTAGATACTCATCAACTAGTTCCAATGACCTTTCTTCCTTATGAAGTGTCCATGCCTGTATAAATTTAACCGAAGTAACATATCTTTTTAGCCGAGTTAATTATCATTTTACCAGAGTTAGTATAAAGAGAATAAATATAGGCATCTCCAAGAAAATAATTACATGTCCAAGAAGGTTGAGGTGTTGATCTCCATGAGAAAATCCACAATTTCTCTTGCCAGTCACAATTTCTAGCACTAGAACACCAAAGCTAAATACATCTGATTTTTGTGAGAACCGGCCGTGCACTGCGTATTCCGGTGACATGTAGCCACTGCATGGAAGTATTAGCCAACAAATAATGTTAAGAACAATGGAAGTATATTAATTAAATGTTGTGCCATTGAGATTCTTACTATGTTCCAACTACTCTATTTGTCTTATCTTCGGTTTCATTCCCTCCGAAACTTCTAGCAATGCCAAAGTCTGATATTTTAGGATTCATGTCAGTATCTAGCAATATGTTGCTCGCTTTGAGGTCTCTATGAATAATTCTCATCCGAGAATCTTGATGAATATACATCAGTCCTCTAGCCACTCCATTAACAATTTGGAGACGCTTAGGCCAATCAAGTAATGCACTTCTGGTTTGATCTGCCAAAATGTTGTGCTAGTTAATATTCCTCATCCAATTGTAGTTGAATACTAAACATTAGAAATTAATTCCAAAATATCATGAACTATATACTCTGGAAAATAACTATACTATATCGCCAAACTTTAAATGGAGCAAAGGAACAATGCTTTCCTATGTTTATGCAATCAACTAGTATTCAATTCTGAACTAGCATTAATCTCCGATTCACTGCATTTTTTTAAGTTATCCCTGATCATATGGCTCGAACAATGACTTAAATTAGTAGAAATTCTTTGTGGCTATAAGTTGAATGGTAAGTTTGAGCTTATTGTACTAGAATTAGAAATCCTTACCAAATAAAATCAAGTCCAGGCTTTTGTTGGGCATGTATTCATAAATGAGCATCTTTTCTTCTCCTTCTATGCAGCATCCTAGAAGCTTCACAAGATTTCGATGCTGAAGTTTAGCGATACAGATAACTTCATTCTTGAATTCATCAAGTCCTTGCGTGGAAGTTTTTGACAACCTTTTCACAGCAACTTCTTGTCCATCTTCCAGAGTCCCCTAAGATCAGAATGTGTTTATTTGAGAAGGTACAATTTAATGAACTTGAAGTAGCACTGGATTTTTTTCAGCTGAAATTCCTCTGTTACACTCTTTTAATATGTCTCATAGGCTAACCTTTATGTTATGTGAATTGAAGTCGAGCATTTCATCTCTTATACAAGAGAGAGGAATATTTGAACATTGCTACTGATATATGCACGTATGATGCTCCATGTGCAAAGTGTTTATCATCTTTTAAAAATTTTTACAAAATTTTGAAGAAGACCACTTTTTTCAGTTGTTCTTTCTTGTTGAATTGTACCTATGGAGCAAGTCTAATTTTCTGAAGGCACACAATATTGATCTTCTGCAAAAGTTATATAAGAAAATAAAATAAAAATAAATAAATAAAATCAAATTTTTTTTTCTGGGTTTAGTCTGTTGCTTATTCACTGTTTTAAATCTTTATTTTGTGCACGTTTCCACTCCGAGGAATTGCAGCTAAATTAAAGTTCACTAGTCATATAATTCTTCTGAAACAAGAGGATTTTATATGATATAAGTATCTAAATGTCTCTGATTTCCTCAACGTACTGTAGTATTCAATTTTCACCTTATAAACAGGCCCGTATCCACCTTGTCCAAGCTTGTTGTTGGCTGAAAAGTTATTGGTGGCTTTTGAAATTGTAGATGTGCGGAACAATGGCAGCTCATAATCTTTGTTATGGCTTTCAGTACAACTTCCTGAAACATGAGTAATATAAGCATGTAATTTAGCAGAGAGAAGTTGAAAAGTGAAAGTATTCTAGACCTAGTATTAGTTAATCTTTCACCATAAAATGGCACAAAGTTACCCACCTTCTGTTCTCCATTTTGTGCAATTTTTCTTCCTTTTTCGATAATATAGCATCAAGCTCAGGCCCAGCAGAACCACCCCCATTAATGATGTCAAACTCGATATCAATATTTTTCTTCCCTTTCCTTTAGAATCTGCAGAAAGTTCAATCCAAAAGTACTGATAGTCTTTCATAATGATAGATATCGTTCTCCTCCGTTTTCTTGTTTTAAGTGGTCATTATCAGATTGCTCTTATGCTTATATAAATAATTTTTTGAAAACTGAATCCAGTTTTCAATACGACCATTATTTCTCGTATCATATGATGTCAGGCAAAAGATAAACATGTTATTTACCATGCTCATATAAAAAATTTGCTAATTGTCAGAATAATAACAGAATAAGGTCATTGATAGCATAGTGCACTGAATTATTCATTGATTGTTTAGCATATTCTTACCCAATTCAGAAGCAGCCATTCTAACGTAAATATCTTGTCCGTGTGAAGATAGATCTCTGATGTCAACCAAGTCTTCATACCAAAACAAGCATCCACTTCCTTCTTTGCTGATATCTAACTGTGTATACGCCATACAAGAGCATTCCTTTAAGCACTCCACTTTGCATTCTTCAAGAGTCATACTCTTGTTATACTTGGAGTTTCGGGAATCTGGTAATTTAATTCCAGAATACTTCAAAAATATATCACCCTTTGAACAATTTAAGGGTGTCCTTCGGTTGCAACCATTCGACCAATCTGACCTAATCCAACCTTCTTGATCTCTTGGCTCAAATTTATCAAGACATACACATGCAGGAGTATTTGCAATGTTGCAACTACCATAAGCACCACACAATTTGTAAGTATCACAATTATCTGCTGGAAAATTGACGTAAGGGATCCAGTCATGGATCCTATCGACCCATGTCCAGCGTTGTATAATACCAGTCTCAGTCAAAATAACCCTTGAAATAACTGAACTGTCAATGGCCTCTAGCCTATGGTATGCCTCGTCCTTGTTCATGATAAATACAAGTCTGAAATTCATATCCTGCCCTGCATTTGTTTGCCCACTAAAGCCAAGACCATTCCAGGGCCCCATTCTACATAGAGTAGTTGTGCCTCTTTTTATGACTAGCTGTGGATATCCAGTTGGATCCAAATGAAATGTAAAATACCCTTTAGCTGGATCGTCAATTGTCTTCCACGACGACAGGTAGCTCTCTATACCTGTTACAAAGTTCCAACCAGTATTCATGCCTGGTAGATACGTATTGCTTGGATAATCAAAACTCTGCCAAAGAAAATTATTTGGACGATCATCATTTGCTTCTCTAAGGACAAGATTTCCGGAGTCCAGCAATTGTAAAACTGGCGTACGAGCAACTCTTGATGTATTGGAAGACCATATGATGTTATTAGTGTCATTCAGAACTACCAAGATACCCGGCTCCATGACTTTCAAGATGCCTGATGAACTTCTTACTGGAATTTCTCTGTTGGCTACCCAAACTGCAGAGTTATTAGGTATCTTGTGGTACATAATACCCACATACCGATTATTGGAGTTACCTGGGCTGAAAAATCCCAGTTCAAATCTTCCCCCTGATGAAACCAGGGTGTCACCATCTCTAAGAATCTCTGTTGTATTAATGATATCTGTTGCAGTTGAAATCTTTAGGATGGAAAGGAAAAATGATAGGAGAAGAAGAAAAGGTACATGTTTAATTGGTTTCTTCATGGTATATATCTTTCTTTTGCCTTACTTTGTGTTCTTGAGCATTCAATAGAGTACCGTGGATTAGAACTAATCTATTTTGACACTAAAATAATTTCAGATTTCTTCGTTGATTGACATAAGTTGTTTACCTTGACTGTATAATTGACCAGAAACAGTGACAATGAATATAATAATAATGACGTAGAATGCCCAATTTGACTATTGTGTTGTATGAATTGGAGTATTTCTTGTTATTCACACCATTCAACAGTACCATCAATTCCATTTTTTAAAAATTTGTATTAAAACTTGTTGGGAAAAAAAAAAAAACACACACACACACACAACTCGACTGCATTAAAATATTCTCAACTCAGATTGAATTGGACGCAATTGACCTAATTGGATTAGGTATTTTGGTTTCAGACTAAAGGAAGAAAATTAGACTTTTCTTGCATCAATTAGTCTTGGCGGCCACAAGTATACGCACGAGTTCAGCGGAAAATTAAAATATCAAGAAGTTGGGATTACTATTTCTCAAGTGTTTAGCAACCACAAATGGCTTTGACAATCGTGAGACAATTCTTAAACCGAATATTAAAACATATTGAAAAGTACTCTTTCGATCATCTGTCTTCAGCATAATCATTATCATCAAGGCCGAACAACTTTGAATTTGTTCTTTTGTGTAAAATAACATGTAAATAGAGGTACGTTGCAAGTACGAAATTGTTCTTTTGGCAGCCAACAAATGAATCTCCTTCGGGTAGTCCATGCACCCGGTGATAAAACTTATAGCACTCGTTATATTAGGTCTAGTAACTGTAAATTAAATCACCTGCGTGTGAGACATCATGAGCATTTTCCCTTCTCGATTTTTATAAAAAGTATGCTTGTACGTACATGTTTGAAACTTTCTTCAAGTATTACTTCGAAAGCGACAACGATATACTTTTCCAAAATATTGGCGTATATAAATTTGTGCATTATAATGGGCGACTAAAAAATATTGTGCATAAATAATAATATATAGTTAAGCTTTTTAAGATTAACAATACAATATTCAGAAGAATATTGATACATATAAAGTTGTTACTTTATATATAAGAATTTCTAGACACCCTCCAATTTTGCGACAATCAATGGGAAAAAGGTATGCTATGTTGTATACCAATTGTATATAACCCATTTATATGGCTGATGTGAATTCACGTAGCAAAGAACTACGAAATCCATAATTAGATTGAGATCGAATCCAAGAAAGCCAAGACAATCAAAGTTTTGGATTTGATTCGAAAATAACGAATCAAAATAACAAACAATACGCAACAATATGTTGACCATTTTGATTGAATATTTGAGAATCTCACCCAATTGATTTGAACGTCACAAGAAGAATCTTGATAAGTTCGTGATTTGTCCAAGGAGAACAAGAATTCGAAAGCAAATTTGCCTTTCAATAAATCTCAATAATAATGTTTTTAAAAGCTGTCCTCTTCAATCAAAAGAATGAGTTCTATTTATAAGGAGCTCATAAAATCCTAATTAAAATGGAATTAAAGTCCAAAGATAACAAAAGATACCAAAAAATAGAATTCTAACTAAAATAGGAGATTATGCGAAATTTGGAAAAATTCACGTCCAGATTGGTCTAGATGTCGCATAGTATAAACACATGCGGTCGCATAGAACAAACGTTCAGCCTCAAGTTTGGTTTGGTAATACGGTATGCGACCGCAACCCTTTTAAGCTATGCGGTCGCATAGCTTTAATTTTGAATCATCTTTTTCCTCGTGCAGAATTTCGTGCTGTTTTCGGATTGTACTCATGGACGAAAATTCGATACCCGAGCTGAAAGTTATGCACGTTTTCATCCACGCTGCTCGTTTTTTCATATATCTTCTAAATCTTGAATCCATCGCACCCAACTTGATTTTGCCTTCATGTCCAACATGTAAGTTGTTATTTGGCTTGTTGCACTCGAGCTCTTGGCCTCCGAATCTTAGACATCTCATTCTATGGCCTCCTTGATCCTCCATAACCCTTTATCTTGTCTTTGGTTTCTCTTCAAGTTGAGCCGGATCTTTGTAAGTTTGTTGCCTTTCTTGGATCACATCATCCCCTCTCTCTTCGAAATGATTCGAACTCGAATCCGTACTTGCATCAAACGAAGCAACACTAGAAACGTCGATGATATGAATTATAATATACTTACCCTAAAAGTCCGAGTTGTAGCCATTGTTCTCAATCATGGCAATGGCATGGAATGATCCATCTCTTCTAGGGTGTAGTTGGACCTCATTTGAGTTCGTATCCGCCTCTTTCGTATGTACAACCAATCACCATCGCCTGGATCAAATCGTACACGCCTCGAATGCGCCATTTTGCAAGTTTGAGACATTTCAAGAACAATCGCCTATTTTCCATCTAAGCTACCACTTACATCAATAGTTAAAGCGATTAAACCCGACAAAATTAGAGGATTAAAACCATAAACCATATCAAAACATGTGTAAGAAGTAGTAGAAGCTATAAAATTAGTTCCTAGCATATCTCATCCAATTTTCCACAAGTAGTTATGTAGATTAAGATCAATATATCTCAAATATTTATCATGCACATCTAAATCCTTACCACATACTATGGTATCATCACGTAACATGTGACCTCTCAATTTAACAAGCATACATAGACCCTTGCAATATACTAGATTATTATAAACTAGTAAAAATTTTCCTATGAATGCACGCAATAAACGATTATTTAATCCCATGAAAATATTAGATTGACTAGTGAGTTCAAACGACCTAACTAACCACTTATAAATTTCACCATTAATCTTATAATCTAGTTTACAAAAAACATATGACCCATGCAAATCATCATGTATATCATCTAATTTAGGTGTAGTTGTGAGGTTAAAATTACATGCTCCAAGTGAAAAATTATTCTTACATGCTAGATCATCATCTAACCTATGTATGGAATGATGATACCTTATCGTTGGTAAGTCATCGCGCATCTTCCATGTCTCATCCTTCCTAGGTACTAGTAGCAATGACATTGCACATGGACTCATGTTTCCATTCATATCCCCTTTGACATTCAACCCCCTGCATATGAACTCCTTCCATTACCCTTGAAGCTCTTTTGTCTCCTTAGGGAACACATATTCAACCTCCTGTAATAAAGAAATAACCAAACTATGGTGGGGTTGGTTAGTTTCAACCATAAGTTGATGCTCAATGCCCGGATTGTGTGGTATCCCAATAGGCTTGTTCTCATGGACCAAGTCTTCGAAATCCTGCAAGATAGAAATAGCCAAACTAAGGAAGGATTTGTTAGTTCTCACTAAAGCCCTCTCAATTTCACTCTTTTTTTCATGTAAGCTCACTTCTGACTTTTCTTTTCTCTTTGAAGACTTTTTTTCTTTTCCCTCTTGTGGCTCCACTTTTCTTTTCCCCACCACTCTATTCTCATTTTCACTCTCTATTTCTTTTATCTCTTATGGCTTTGCTATATTTTTAGCCACATCTCTATTTTCTTCTTCACTCTCTTATAGCTTTACTCTTTTTTCCTCACTCTTAGCTACCTTGCTATTTTCTCTCTTGCTCTCTTATTGTGAAAGTTCAATCTTACGCTCTTTTTTTCTCACTCTTTTCTCTTCCTCACTTCTCAATTTAAGTTGATCTTCATATACTCGCTGCAGTGTCAACGGGGCAAATGTAATAGGCTTGTCATTTTAGTAAAGCTATACCTATTTTTGTACCCATCATGAATCACATTTCTGTCATAATGCCATAGTCTTCCCAACAAGGTATGACCTGCATGTATAGGTACTACGTCACACAATACTTCGTCTTGGTAACTACCAATTGAAAATTTTATCAACACACTTCTATTCACCTTAACTTTCCCAGATTCATTCAACCACTATAACCTATAGGGCCTATGGTGTTTAAGCATGGTTAATCCCAATTTTTCCACCAGATTAGTGCTAACTACATTTGTACAACTCCCACCGTCAATGATCATGCTACATATCTTATTATTGATGTGGCACCGTGTATGAAAAATATTTTCTCTTTGCTGCTCCAAGTCATTCACATTGATTTGAGTGTTAAGAGCTCGTGTCATGACCAATAGCTCACCACAACATATTCCACTCTGCCTCCATCACTAGCCTCCTCCAATTTTGGCATGCCTTCATAATCACTCTCACTTTCACTCACCACCTCTCCATTATCCTGTAAAATCATCTCTCTTTTATGTGGACATTGAGAAGCGATGTGCACCGACCCAAACACCTAAAGCATTTGATGTCTCGATTCCTTGATGGTTGGGATTCCATTTTCTTGCTAGCATTTTCTTCCTTTTCATTCGGCAATTCAGTTCTTCCCCTAGAAATAGCCCCATCTCATTTGTTGATGTCCCACTTCAGTTTCAAGGATGAGTTAGAACCCGAAGCACCTGATAAGTACCTTACTGTCCCCTTCCTCTTCAATTGCCTCTACCTTTATAGCCATGTGTAATATGTCTTCTAATTCTACATAGCGTTGCAGCTCCACTACATTCGCTATGTCCTGATTCAACCAGTTCAAAAACCTGGTCGTGGTGGCCTTCCGATCCTCATCCATATCCATCCTAATCATCAACAACTTCATCTCCTTGTGATAGTCCTCCACACTCTTTGATCCTTGGTAGAGGTTTTTTAGTTTTTGATGAAACTCTCGGTAGTAGTGATTAGGTACAAACCACTTCCGTATGATAGCTTTCAAGTCCTCCCATGTATTGATCAGTCGTTCCCTATTTCTCCTCCTCGTTGTTATCACTTGATCCCACCAAATGATTGCATAGTCGGTGAATTCAAGGACTGCTATCTTCACTTTTTTCTCCTCCGAATAGTTGTAGCAGCCAAAGATCAATTCAACATTTTTCTCTCACTCCAAGTAAGTCTCCAGATCATTCTTTCATTTGAATGGTGAAATGGACATTTTTATGTTGCCCATATTCTCATCTACCTCGTCTCCAACCAAATTTCTACCCCTTCGTTCAAACCTAGCTCCTCTATTTCTCACCCTACTCATTTCAGCCTCGATTATTGTCTCCTCATCCACATCACTCCCATAATCATATTCTTCAGTACCTCCAACCTAAGGCTCTCGTCTATCATGTCTATGTATATTTGGAACTTCCCTACGCAAGTTGACAAGCTCCGTGTCTTGTCAATCCAATCTATCTCGTACATCTTCAAATAACCGTTCAAACCTACGTATCATCTCATCGACATGTTGGTTTGGTTGTTATCTCGGCCTGATATTTATCCGTTCCTGTTAGACATCCTAAATCTAAAATTTATTTCCGCCTCACAAATATGCGCTCATGTATCACTCAATTCGATTTTTTTCATCTATTGATCTCACCACTCTGTTTTTTTCCACTCAATGTTTTCACCCAAGTGCTTCAAAGGACAAATTCGAACTCTGCTAGGAATTATTCTCGTAGAATTCAAACCGAGATTTTGAATGAGATTTTGAACGTTTTGAAGACTCAAGAAAGAAAAGGAATTGAACTAGATGATTGGAATGAAATTTGAATTCAAGAAAGTGGTTCTTGAATTTGGCATAATAGTTAACGTAATTGGCCGGCAATTTTTGAGATAAATAATAACAAATTCCTTAATTTTTATTTTAAATTTCACTGTTCATAGAATTTTCTAAAATTTCGAAATTTTCAATTTTTTGTCTCGGAATTCAACTATGATACTGGAAAAAAAAAAACAGAAGTTGATTTGGATACAAAATGAACACAAAAACAACTTTTGATTTTTGACGAAAAAATTACGGATCAAAAGACTTAATTAGAAGAACGAAAGAAAAAAAAAATAAAGACAAAAAAAAAAAAGATATAACCTTGATTTTGAAGCGTAAGCTCTGATACCAACTGATGTGAACTCACGTAGCGAAGTACTACGAAACCCACAATTAGATTGAAATCGAATCCAATAAAGCCAAGATAATCAAAGTTTTGGATTTGATTCGAAAATAACGAATCAAAATAACCAATAATACGCAAACGATATGTTGACTTTTTTGATTGAATATTTGAGAATCTCACCCAATTGATTTGAACACCACAAGAAGAATCTTGATATATTCATGATTTGTCCAACGAAGAACAAGAAACGAAATAACCAACAATACGTAAATAATATGTTGACCCTTTTAATTGACTATTTGAGAATCTCACCCGGTTGATTTGAACGCTACAAGAAGAATCTTGATAAGTTCGTGATCTGTCCAACGAAGAACAAGAATTCGAAAGCAAATTTGTCTCTCAATAAATCTCAATAATAATGTTGTTAAAAATTGTCCTCTCCAATCAAAAGAATGAGTTCTATTTATAAAGAACTCATAAAACCCTAATTAAAACGGAATTAGAGTCCAAATATAACAAAAGATACTATAAAATAGAATTCTAACTAAAATAGGAGATTACGCGAAATTTGGAAAAATTAGCGTCCAGATTGGTCTATGTGGTCACATAGAACAAACGTTCAGTCTCAAGTTTGGTTCGGTAATATTGTATGCGACCGCAACCCTTTTAAGCTATGTGGTCGCT
Source organism: Fraxinus quadrangulata (assembly GCA_903798255.1). Classification (NCBI taxonomy): domain Eukaryota; kingdom Viridiplantae; phylum Streptophyta; class Magnoliopsida; order Lamiales; family Oleaceae; genus Fraxinus; species Fraxinus quadrangulata. Next base: position 37,660 of record CAIGRB010156844.1, read on the forward strand.
TAGGTTTAATTTTGAATCCTCTTTTTCCTTGTGCAAAATTTCGTGCCGTTACCGGATTGTGCTCATGGACGGAAATCTGACACTCGAGCTAAAAGTTATGCACGTTTTCATCCACGCTACTCGTTTTTTTTCATATATCTTCCAAACCTTGAATCCATCGCATCCAACTTGATTCCGCCTTCATGTCCAACATGTAAGTTGTTATTTGGCTTGTTGCACTCGAGCTCTTGGCCTCCGCATCTTGGACATCTCATTCCATGGCCTTCTTGATCATCTGTAACTCTTGATCTTGTCTTTGATTTCTTTTCAAGTTGAGCCGGATCTTTGTAAGTTTGTTGTCTTTTTTGGATGACATCAATGGCACTAAATGGTGATTTTGATTAAGGGTTTTTCCATTTGTAGTGGGCCACGTCAACCATATACGTTACAAGGGATAGCATTTTTTCCCCTATCACATGGGAACCGCTTTCCACCTGTAAAGTACATTGCCGACATGGCCCTATACGTATATCATAACTCTTTAATTAAATGTGGTCCTATAATACTAAATTTAATGGGGCTTATAATTTTGATGTCATATTGTACCGATTGATATTTTAACACTAGTTAGGTTGCACGGCAATATTCAAGTTAGGTTGCACGGCAATATTCAAGGGAAGACGTCACTAGTTTAAAGAAATTGGAGAGTTCAAATTTTCAGGAGGAATTTCTTTTTCTTAATTTTACGAGAAATAAAGAAAGAAAATAATTATTTTTCCTTTTCTTTTGTTCTTATTCTATTTAGTTGTTTTTAATGAAATATAATAAATTGATAAGAATCTCCCTCGTCCCTCGCCTTACCAATCGATCATGCTGCAAAAATGATACAAGGTGAATATGGTAATTTTCTTGGGTTACGTAATTTTTTATTGTATTTGCATTTTGACTTTAGCGTCCTATTTTTAATTGGAATGATGGAGATCACGTGTTGGTCAAGTAGGCATTGATCAGAAATTTGGATGGTTTATGTGCAAAGGAACAGCTTGCACCTAATTTGACCTATTAAAATTGTTTTTAAAGAAATATAATAAATTGAGAGGATCTCAAAATAATAAATAGAACAATATCGGAATTGAGTGCTCGAAGTTGTATAGTTTAGGGACTACATATAAATATTCTTTTTTCAAAAGATTTACCATTTCTCCAATTTTTCAGCAGCTCATTCTCTTCTTTCGGCCTCTCGATCTTTTTTCCTCCACTTGGCCCAGGTTTGGGTTGGTTATTATTATTATTTTTTTCTAATTTCATTTTCCTTGATTGGTGTTTGGCTAGTGATTCCCTTGATTTAATGTGCAATTACTAAGTTAACTGTTGTTATAATATGTGGCTCATACATAGTAAAACATATGTTTATTGAAATACTAGTAAGAAGCACGTGCCTCGTGCAAGGCATGTGCCATGATGTAGTTGAGTACGTAATAGCGTATGTATTAAAAAAATATTTATGTCAAGCATTAGTTCATAAAATTTTCTTATAAGTCGCTAAATGTTTTGAGGCAACATTAAATGTGGAGATGGAAAAAATCACATCCACAGTTATCGAAGAAAACGAGGCTCACCTTCCACCATGACCTCCAATTATCGAAAAATATATTCTCACAAATCCCCGATAGAACAGTCATTATCATTTACTTCATAAATCCCTAATAAATTTTTAAACAAAAGAACATGGAAAAAACTCAAAATAAATAACTAATAAACCCAAAGAAATTGAAAAAAACTAATTAAACGTAAAAA
>CAIGRB010156844.1:39814-64463 GCA_903798255.1 Fraxinus quadrangulata
AAAAAAAAGTTAAAATAACTAATAAACCCAAAGAAATTGAAAAAAATAATCAAACGGAAAAAAAAGCTCAGTCGAATCGAGCCATAAAGCCATTTTTATATTTTAATTTAATCGATAATATATTTATTATTATCACATTTTAAGTTTTTTAAAAAAATTTGAAATCGATCCAAATGAATATTCATATCGTGAAATATCGAATCAAATGAAAATTGTAGGAAAATAAAATTTGAAAAAAAGACAATAGAATTAGGTTGAGATTGAAAATAAATATAAACAATTACGACTTTACGTTTCACAATTAATGTAAAATTATTTTGATATTTAAAATGTATCGATCATATATTTATTGTGGCTGCACTTCAAATTTTGATATTTAAAATTTATCTATCATATATTTATCATTACCGCACTTCAACATTTCCAATAAATTTTAAATCGCGTAAAACAAATATCTGTAACTTAAAATACTGAATCAAACGTAATTTAAAAAAAAAAAAAAAAAAAACTTAGCCGAGCCTAACCGGGCCAAACCATAAGCCATTTGGCTCGGCTCAGCTCACGGCTTATGAACAGTAGCACCCCAACTCGCTCTTTTATTTATTTAGGAAATATGTCGATGTCGAAACGGAGAGAAGTAGAGTTCAACCTCTCGAGCTAGAAATTAACGGGCTAGACATTAGCCTCTTGGGCTTAAAAACACACACACAATTTATAAAATTATGGTGGATGTTTTTGGATGGTTATTGGTGTATTTTTTTGTTGTTAATGTAGATTATGAATTTTTGGGGTGAATAACATACATATTTTTATTAAAATTAAATATCAAAATCGTCAATATTTTCTTCCTGTTAATGGAGATTATAGATCAGATATGAAAAGTGCACAAATAAATTTGTAATAATCCAGTGATAGAACTTGTACCACTTGTTATGACTATTAAAGACAATAAATACGAGCAATATATAAATAATTAATCAAACAAGAATACAAGATTTACGGGGAAACCCAAATCCAGGAAACCACGAGGTAGAGGTGGAGAATTCACTAAAATTAATAGCAAGAAGTATAAAAAATGATCTTACAAAACTCTCACCTATTTCAAAATATGTGAATCTCTCTCTGTATAATCTAGATCCCCTCACTTTGATGTTCTCTCAATACTATACAATGTTTTGCTATGTTACTAGCCTTTGAAGAGCCTAAAGCACGTAAAGTATATTATAGAAATTCAATACAAGTGTTTTGATGAAATACAACTCAAGAAATAGATTTAAAATCGAAAACAGACTCTGGCCATATAACATTGCCACTACACAACCATTAAAATATGATTATAGAAAAATACTCATTCTTTGCACATGGTTTTCTCCCGTCTTTTCACGTAAAATTTTGGAGTTCTTGTCTTGTCTTGATTTATTTATTTTATCTTGCGATTTCATAAAAAATTCCATAGATGATTCCACCTTGGGGCATCTCATCTCAAATAAAGTTCACTAGTCATATCATTTTTCTAAAACTAGCATATGTTCACCGTTCGTTAGGATAACATCAGGATTGTAAGTAATTTCATCATTTGGATGCGTATTGCTCTAATTTTCTCAAAAGTTCTGTCAGAAAACCACATACAGACTTAGCATATATTTACCTTATAAACAGGCCCGTATCCACCTTGTCCAAGCGTGTTGTTGGTTGAAAAGTTATTGCTGGCTTTTCAAACGATAGACAAGTCAAACAGTGGCAACTCATGGACTTTGATTTGGCTTCCTGAAACTTGAATAGATAAGGCTCTGTCTTCTTTTTTTTCGAATTTCCAATGAAAAACTGTCAGGTGTTGTCTAAAAAAAAAAAAAAAAAATTCTCTTATTGACTCTAGTTGCGTAGCACAAATGTTTAGCAGGAATAATACTGCTTGGACAGGGGAAAAATATATAGGGTTCAGTGACAGGGTAATTTGGCAGCCCCTTATCTGAGTATTTTTGTCTGCATTTTTCCAATTTCCAATGAAAAACTACCGAGTGCTGTCTGAAAAAAAAAAATCCTGTCATTGATCATTCTAATGTAAAAATCTTGTCCGTCTATAGATAGACCAAAACAAGCATCCACTTCCCTCTTTGTTGATATCTAATTGTGCATACGTCATACAAGAGTAATTCTTCAAACACTTTGCATCCTTCGAGTGTTATATTCCAATTAAACCAATATCGCGATTCTTGCATTTTAACTCCAGAATACTTAAAAAATACATCACCTTTTTGGCAATTTAAGAGTGTTCGTCGAATGTACCCATTCGACCAATCTGACCTAAACCGACCTCCTGGATATTTTGACACAAATCCATCAAGACATCTATATACCGAAGAACTTAATACATTGAAACTCATGCTTCGTGCCATGAAATCGGTATCTTCACATGTAACGCGTGACGATAAACTCGCACTTCCCATGTGCTTATGGCCCTCTTCCCCACCCCCAACTTAACCCAGCAGAAAATTCATAGGCTATAGCCGCTATACTGTCAAAGCTAGTCACTTTTAAGTATACGTTCATCCACTATGTATATGTTCTAAATTTATTTTCATTTCAATTTAAATTAGTTAAATTGCTCATATAAAATTCTATATATACGTGTATTAATTATAATAAATTTCAGACAGTCATTCTTTTAAAATATCTTTTGAACACATACACATTGGAGACCCTCAACAGATTTATTTTTCAAGAGCAAGTGCTTAAATATTTGTTACTATATTGATATGGAATTCTTATTTCTTTGGGAAGCATTAACACGATTTTTCTGAAATTGATTCCTTGATCATGGCTGTCTTTTTTAAGTTTGGGAAAAGAAATTCTTGAATCTCATTTATTGTGCTGATGAATGACACTCTCTCTTATCATGTAAGAGTTTCTGTGTCTATTGGATCCAAGAAAATTAGGTCAGATTATTGCATAAATACAATACTGTTAGATTGTGCTACAGGTGTTTGTGAAAATGTGTGAGACAGATGCTAATGTTGATGATTGCTTTGCATGAGGATTGACTATTTATAATTCTTTAAAGTAATTATTCAAAAACAAATGGAGAAATATCACGATAGTGAGAAAATTACAACCGTAGCTAAATCCACCGTTAATGTAGCATTATGCTTTGGTAAATTTCCAATAAGTTCCTTTATAAACTCGAATTCAGGTTCAGCACAAACTCATGTAATTGGAAGTTTGGAAAAAGGCTGTGCCTATTTTGTGTTTGTATTGTCCATTTGAAAATAGATAATAAGCTAAAGTCCAACAGTTCAGAATTCAGGAAGTATCTGCCTGGAAAGAAGTATCTTAAAGTCTCCATGGTAAGTATGTTCTTCTAATTTCTCAAACTAAATTTAAGGATTAGAAACTGATTCTACAATAGTTAATTTTTAATATACATTATTATGGTACAAAAATCACGAAATAGAGTTGGGGAGAAAAATGTGCACGAATTAATTAGTCTAGCACCAAAATAATACAAATTCATCGTGCTTCCAGCTGTGTAATGGTTACTTCATTGGATGAACCTCTAGTTGTGCTATTAACTACAGATGCATATCTTTCTGTGAAAAAACCAGGCTGATTTGCTGGAGGCAACACAACTTCATTGTCCAACATTGCAACCACTGAAGCCATGCTTGGTCTATCATTTGGATTTTGTTGCACACACAAAAGGCCCACATGGATTAATCGAAGCACTTCAGATGGAGTAGCCGAGTCAAGTAGAAAAGGGTCAACTAGTTCCCATGACCTTTCTTCCTTATAAAGTGTCCATGCCTGTATAAGTTTAACCATGTTAACATACCTTGTCACCAAATTTAGTGCAAAAACAATAAACATAGATATATGTTAACATATTTAAGACAATAATTACATGTCCAAGAAGGTTGAGGTGTTGATCTTTATGGGAAAATTCACTATTTCTCTTGCCACTCACAATTTCCAGCACAACAACGCCAAAGCTAAATACATCTGATTTTACTGAGAATCGACCATGCACTGCATATTCAGGTGACATGTAGCCGCTATGTGGAAGTATTAGTTAAAATATAATGTTGTAAGCAATAGAAGTATAAAAAAGATATGTTGTGTCGTTGAGTTTCTTACTATGTTCCAACCACTCGACTTGTCTTATCTTCAGTTTCATTCCCTTGAAAACTTTTAGCAATGCCAAAGTCTGATATCTTAGGTTTCATGTCAGTGTCTAGCAATATATTGCTAGCTTTGAGGTCTCTATGGATAATTCTCAACTGAGAATCTTGATGAATATACATAAGTCCCCTAGCAACTCCATTAACAACTTGGAGGCGCTTGGGCCAATCAAGTAATTTACTTCTTGTTTCATCTGCCAATGTATTTTGCTAGTGTTAGTATACGATATCCAGTTTTACAAACCTTGGACATCAGAAATTAGTTCCAAAATCTGTTGTCAGCTGTGTTGTGGAAAAATATATTGCAGAACTATACACATTTAATGTACCGAAAGAACATCACTTTCATATATTTATGCAATCACCTAGGATTCAATTTTTGACTAGCATGAATCTTCTATTCGCTGCATGTGTTTTTAAGATACCACTTACCATGTAACAGTGACTTAGAGTATTAAATATTTATTGTGGCTATATATTAAAATAATTCTCCAAATTTGAGGTAATTTTGAGCTGACTGAACTAGAGTTTGAAATACTCACCAAATAAAAACAAGTCCAGGCTTTTGTTGGGCATGTATTCATAAATCAACATCTTTTCCTCTCCTTGAATGCAGCATCCTAGAAGCTTCACAAGGTTTCGATGCTGAAGTTTGGCGATACAGATAACTTCATTCTTGAATTCAATAATTCCTTGCATGGAAGTTGTTGACAACCTTTTCACAGCAATCTCTTGCCCGTTATCCAGCACTCCCTGAGATAATAACTTGTGCATTTGAAAAAGGATTCACTCTATGAACTTGAAGTAGTGCAGGCTTCCATTCTGTTTCTATTTATCTTTTACTCTCTTTAAACTTTTCTCCAAGGCAATCATAGATGCCACAATGAATGAATTTGGGGACTCTCGTCTCTTATAAAATGATAACCGAGTATTTGAACTTTGCTACATATATGTGTGTGAAGCTCAATTTGCTGAAGGAAAACGTTAAAAATCTTTTAGAAGTTCCAAGAAAAGACCACTTCTTTTCAGGTCTACCCGATATGGAGCAAGTCTAATTTTTCAGAAGACATTGATCATCTTCTGCAAAAGTTCTTTGAAATAAGAAAATAAGAACGGATTACAATTTTTTTGATGGAGATAATGTCTATGGCTTAAGAATTAAGAGTTATTCATGGTTCTAAATCCTCATTTCCGTAGATGATTTCACTAGTCATAGCATTCTTCTAAAACTCTAGCATCTGTTCACCGTTCAATAGGATAATATCAGGATTGCAAGAAATATCATTATCTAGAGGCATTTATAAGGTCTTGCTCTAATTTGCTCAAAAGTAATGTCAGATTTAGAATATATTTACCTTATAAACAGGCCCATATCCACCTTGTCCAAGCTTCTTGTTGGTTGAAAAGTTATTGGTGGCTTTTGAAACTGTAGATAAGTTGAACAATGGCAGTTCAAAGTCTTTGTTTTGGCCTCCTGAAATTTGAATAATATGAGGATATAATTTAGCAGAAAGAAGTTGAAAAGCGAAACTGTTGCCCTGTTAGATCTGTTCCTATGCTTATTTATATATGTCCATGTTCTTGCCCTAGTTTTTGTTAATTAATCTTCATCATTAAATTACACAGGTTGCTCACCTCTTTTTCTCCCATTCGCGTAGTTTTTCTTCCTTTTCCAGTAATACAACATCAAGCTGAGGCCTAGCAGAACCATTCCCATCAATGAAGTCATAATCGAAATCAATATTTTTCTTCTCGTTCCTTTTGAATCTGCAAACAAGTTTAATCCAAAGAAAATAGATAGTCTTTTATGATAGGCACAATTCGGATGTCACAAAAAAGGCATACGTAATATTTTACGGGCTCATAATTTTTTTTGCCTACTGCTGTAATGAAGACAAAATAAGGTCTATTTTAAGTGAAGTAATGATTGATGTTCATATTCTTACCCAACTCAGAAGAAGCCATTCTAATGTAAATATCTTGTCCGTCTACAGATAGATCTCTGATGTCAATCAAGTCTTCAGACCAAAACAAGCATCCACTTCCCTCCATGCTGATATTTAATTGTGTGTATGCTGTACAAGAGCAATTCTCCAAACACTTTACTTTGCATTCTTCAAGTGTCATATTCTTGTTAAACCAAGAATATCGTGAGTCTGGCATTTTAATTCCAGAATACTTCAAAAATATATCACCCTTTTCACAATTCAAGGGTGTTCTTCGAATGCACCCATTTGACCAGTCTGACCTAACCCAACCTTCTGGATCTTTTGGTACAAATCTATCGAGACATCCGCATACAGGAGAATTTCCTATATTGCAAATACCATAAGCACCACATACTTTATAAGTATCACAATGATCTGATGGTATATTCAGGTAAAGGACCCAGTCTTCGATTCGATGGACCCATGTCCAGCGATGTGCGACACCACTCGGACTCAAAGTAAATCTTGAAATAATTGATCTGTCAATAGCTTCTTCCCTATAGAATGTCTTGTTCTCATCCATGATAAATTCGAAAGTGTATGTTGGATCCAGCCTTGAATTTGGTGTCCCACTAAAGCGAAGACCATTCCAGGGTCCCATTCTACAAATAATTACATTACCTCTTTTTAAGAAGCTTTGTGGATATCCCGTCAGATCTATGTAAAATGTATAATCTCCTGGAGCTGGATCATTATCGTTCGTCCACGATATTAGGTGGTTCTGTATACCTGTTGCAGAGTTCCAACCAAAATTCATGTCTGGCAGAAATGTATCCGTTAAATAATCAAAACTTTGCCAGAGAAAATTCTCTGGACGATCATCATTTGCTTCTCTAAGGACAAGATTTCCCGAGTCCAACAATTGCAAAACTGGACTCTTAGCAACCCTTGATGTATTTGAAGACCATGTGATGTTACTAGTGTCATTCTGAAGAACCAACACACCTGGCTCGAGGACCCTCAAGATGCCTGATGTACTCGTTACCGGAATTTCTCTATTAGCTACCCAAACTGCTTTGAAAATAGATACGTTGGTGTACCATATTCCCACATACCGATTATTTGTGTTATTTGGGTTGAAAAATCCCAGTTCGAATCTCCCCCCGGATGAAACCAGGGTGTCGCCATCTCTGAGGATCTGAGTCGTGCTGATGGTATCAATTGCCGTGGAAATGTTTAGGATGAACAGTAAGGATGATAGGAGAAGAGAAAGGGATGCAACTGTAATTGATTTCGTCATGTTTAATCTCTGTCTTTTTGTCTTGACTTTGTATCTTCAGCAGGGATTCAAACAGGAAGAAACAACATTCTCAGACATTCATTATCTATTGTTAAAATTCTACAAGGATTGTTAACCTGACTTGCACTGAAATTTCATCATTTGGTACCAAGTTTCAGTCTGCAAATGAATAGTGATCTTTTCAATTGATTTTAGAGTTTGTTCAAATTTTGACTATAAGATAGTTACTTTTGACACCTATTTTGTAACCGCAAATGTCTATGCTTGACCAAAAACTGAAGAACGTGGACAATATATTATTCTTATTGATCTAGTGCGTTGTTTTAGTGAACAATAATAGCTGGATTTATTTATTGCTGGGATAGTCTTCTTGTTTCTTAACCGTTTGATTTACCACAAATGAACGGGATCGTGAACAAGTAATATAGTAGTGTGTAGAGTGTCGAACCCACGAGGACTAAACGTTTGATCTAATTAAAGTTAATAATGTACTTAATCGAATAGCAATAATGATTTGTAATAAATTTAAAGTCTAACTAAATAGAGTGTCGAATCCACGAGTACTACATATTTAATCGAGTTCAAATTAATAGTAACCTTAATCGAATAACAAATAGATTTTGAGTTTTCTATACTAATCTCTAAATTATCAACTAAATTAATCAAAGCAAGTAAATTTATTTTCCAAATATGTGAGATGTATTGTTAAGATGTCGAATCCCCCTTGTTAATCCATTTTTAGCACAACAAATTATAGTGACAATTTGAAATCATTCATATTGGTCAATGTTCCTAATTTAATTGAAAGCCTCTCTCGATGACGATCAAATTTATTCCCCTCATGTGACCCTTTTATCTCTCGATGAAAAATGCAAATATGATAAATTCATTAACAAGTGCTAGAGCACATATTGAAACCATATAAAACATAAAAGTATATCTATATCCTCTATCGAACCTTATAATATTTATTATATTGTGCTTAAAACATATTATCTCTCTCTCGATAACAATAAAATTCACTAACAATTCAATTGGTGATCAAGCAATTGAAAAGAACGATTAAAACTATAATAAACATCCACAAATCAAATCAAATTAAATTCAAAATAATTAAATAAAAACTAAAAGTATCATAACAAGGGTTCATTTCATCCTAACAATGTATAATATTAGCCTAATGTATCAAAATTACAAGAAATCATGTTTAAGTGAAAAGATATAACCCGAATTTTTGATAAATTGAGAAGATGAAGATGAATTTTGAAATCTTAAATTTCTGCAATGGTTTCTTGATAAATCTCCACTTGCGTCTTCTCTTTTTAGAGTATAATATGTATAATTTGAAAATCACGTTCAAATTGATTTTCCAAAGAGTTTTAATCGAATAAGGAAAGATGTCTTCGCCCGCGGATTTTTTGTCTTTGCACAGTAGTCAGTATTTTGGCCATAACGTTATGTTTCAATATCCGATTGAAGATATTCAAAGTGCGTTAAAAATATGACCCAAATGGCTAAAACTTCGATAGAAATAGAATTTTCTCAATTCGGACGTTTACTATTCTAAATATGGGTCTATATATTTGGCTAAAAATCTGAAATATAACTTGTGCGATTGGAAATTGATTTTGATCATATTCCATTCCTTTTTTAGTTATAATTCCATCCAATTGTCTCTTAGCAATCTTCAAAGTATCATCTCGTGATCCGAATCAACTATTGAATTTGCAATCTGGTCCTCAAACTTTGGATTTTGCCATTTTCACCATTTTTCGCTTCTTTCTTTTGATTCCTCGTTGAACTATTGAGTTTTACCTATATAATATAAAATAAAACAATTTAGGATATATTTTCTCCAAAGAACTATCAAATGTCATTATTTTAGGTCCCTAATAAGTGCAAAAATTACACTTATCATTTCTACTGTTTGCAAATGTGGGAAGAGGGAAAGAAAATGTACTTCAAACATGCTTCATGTGAAGTTGCCAAGAAAAGACGTTCTCTCCTTCCCAATGACTATTTTTACTTTTAGCGAATATTCCAAATGTCAATTTTACATCGTCGATTTGGTCTATGTTAAGTCCAACTATAATTGGCAATTTCTTAATTTGTAATTGACAATTTTCTTAGTCAAAATCAAGTCCTAATTAAATTGTAATAAGAGTTTATCGAGATGTAATCAAAGTCAAAATAGGAGTTGAGATATAGTTAAAGTCAAAAGAGTTGGGGGCTAGTATAACCTTTGAAAGAGTTCGGGATATCCAACAGATTACATGTGATCATTGGAATGCAATTAGAAATCTAAAGAGTGTCAAAGAACCATACAAGTTATGCTCCATTCTTGCAGCATATTTTTCACATAAAAAATATAGAAGAATTATAGTCCATTGAGTTAACTTTTCAACACATTTTGAATCTTCTCAATCGGATATTGAGAGAGAAAGTTATGATAAAATACGGATGATTGTTTAGCTGTCGCTTGCCTATCGCTAGCATAGCTCACTAACGATGTGATTATTCGAGGAACAGTAAATTTCAATTTTCAAGCTGATTTTACTACACGTTATAAATATACACCATATGAACGTTCAAAGATGTGTTGAATCCTATTTTTTCATAGAGATCAATACTTTAGAGATTCAAAACTTTTTTTGATTCCAAAATTTAATCACCACATATTACTTGATCCATAAATTCATCCAAAATATATTTTATTGATCAAGCCATATTATTTCATAATAAACCATTGATCAAGACACAAAGATTTTTTGATCAAACACCAACCCAAAGAATGAGGAATTCTTCATTTAATCCACGAGAGATAAATCGATATCAGGAATCGGGCGCTATTGTAAAATTACAAATTTAGGAGGACTAAAGTGAGGTACCAGGAGTTGGAATTTGAATGTCGGAAACACGTAGTCTAGGAGGATTAAGGTATAAATTAAGAGTTGAGATTTGTTTTGAAGTAGCGCACATCAAGTATGATCAAGAAAGACTAGAAAAGTTGAGGTCACAAGTTCTACAGCGTATACGGGTTTGGACCATACTGTAAGTTTGTTTCAATTTATAATGGATTACTTACTAGTAAAGTGTCCGAAATTTTTACCCAATTGAGGTTTCTCCGTGATCATCTTTAGTATTCTTTACTATAATTATCGATTGTAGTATTCAAATTTAGAATAAATTGACTCGTTTGATCTAATCATCTAGAAACAATTTAAAAGTGACTTGTAGCTTTTAATTGTATAATTTCACACATTAGGTCTAAATATTGGATAATTTAAAATTTTCAAATGGTTTCGAAGCTTAATTGCGACTTTGACCTAAAAATTGTCTAGATGAGTCAATCACATTCTGATGTAGGATATGATGATGATGATGATGATATAGATATTCATGAAGCTTATGACCAGTTGTATAAGGAGAGTCTCAAGTTACATAAGGTTAATAGATCAATTTTAAAAAAAAATCAATAAATTTGAATTAGAAAAAGAGAGCATTGTAATTAAACTTGAGGAGTCCACCAAAAGACTGAATGAAATAAAGGTTGAGAAAAAGTCTTTAGAAATTAAGGTTCAAACTCTTATAAATAATCATGATAATTCAAATACCCAACTTCAATCTTTTTCCAGTGGATCTAAGAAGATTGATAATATGATAGACCTGAACAAAATAGATGGAGATGGAAGAGTTGTAGGCTTTAATAAAACAAATTCTCATATTGCTTCTTCTTCAAAAAATAAGTTTGTACATGCCTCGAAGCCTAAGGTTCAAAACTTGAGACCTAGAGTTACTCTTAGGTTCATCCGCATGTATCATTATTATGGTAATGTATGACACATAAGACCTAAGTGTTGTAAGCTCTTGAATAGCAACAAGACCAAGAATATAGGTGTCCGATGACCAAAATCATCAATACAACATAGGTTTCCTACATCTAAGGTTCAAATTTTGAAATCTAGGATTGTTCCTAAATCCATTCTCACGTGTCATAATTGTGGTGTTTTAGGTCACATTAGATCTAAGTTTCATAAGTCTTTGGTTTGGAACAATAATCAAGATCTAACTATTCATGTTAGTTTCTTGATCGACCAAGTGAGCTACTTAACTAAATTGATAACTCAATTGACTAAGATTACGTCTTCTTTTAAGAAGATTTGGGTCAACAAGAGTGAACTCACAAGTCTAAGTGATGTTGATAATTTCAATATTCCTCATGTTGCTCTTCATGATAAGAGCATGTGTGTGCCTCATTGTTTAGACATATGGGTGCATGCATCTACATTTAGGTGCATGTATCTGCAATATAATAAAATCTAATTTTTGAAAAATATTTTTTTGGCAAATATGATTAACAAATAATTAACAAATCAACATATATAAATATTTAAGAATACTTTAATAAAGCTAGTTCAAAGTTTTAATGAATTTTAATACCATTATAGATATAATTCTAAAATTATTAAATATATTTATTTTTTCAAATGCAATTGATAGATAATTGAAAATCAGTATATATTAAATTTTTAAAAATATTTTAATAAAGCTAGTCGAAAATTTTGTTGACCTCATGCACCTCCAACGCGGTCAACTTATTAGCTCCACGCACATCCACATAGATATGCTCTAGCAAATTTGAACAAATTGTTAGTTACATGTTGTCTTCTCCGGTAGTGGGGAAGACAACTACAAACACTCTGACTGTCAACTCAGTCGACAATGATAAAATATTGGATGTTAGACGTCTAGGGATGTAAGCCACAATCGTGTATGAATACCAAGAATGTATAAAATGAGAGAGAGAGCAAGTTTATAATTTGAGTGTATAAAGTTGCATTAACTTAAAAATGATAACAAATGTGGGCTTTTACAGTGGAAGATGTAAAAAATCAGTCATTGGATGAAGAAACATGTGACTTCATTTGGTGGTCGAGTGTCTCCTTCTAGGTATCAATCCGTCAATCATAGGTTGACGAACATTTAATGTATCCTAAAAAGTAAACTTAAGACTTGACCTTTAGGCGTCTGCTACAGAGACACATCAATCAATCATATGAAGCTTGAATATCTTGGAAAGATCTTTGTACATAAGATCTCTTTGGAGGAAATGATGTGAGAAGATTTTTTCTATCAGATGGGAGGCTAATTGCCTCAAACTTCATCACATAGTTGATGTAGTATCTCACCTTAACCTGGAGGGTTAGCCTTCCAATGCACATCGGATGAAGTGATATATCACATCGGCTATCGTCCTACCTCGGCTAGATAGGATGGTGATGTGGAGTTGGATCTAGTGACTTCCTAACTGGATACCACATGGTGATGACCTAGAGCCTCACTAGAAGAGGCATAACAATAGTTCCCCAAGTTCATGTATGGATATTCATACAATGCGTGAACTTTGACTATAGGCTTGGAGATGAATTTCTTGTTGAGTCGAGGTGATGCGTTAACGTGGAGCATCTTATCTTTCTTTAGTTAGTTGATTGTTTACATAGTACATTTGAATACAATTTAATAGTCATCTAAGTCCAAGCATGTATATTTATATTATGCGTGGAGTTCGAATTGCAACTATGGGTTGGAATATCTTTTGTATTAGATGTGCAAGATATACAGAGGTAAGGTCCTTGCTTGAGGACGAAGCTTTGAATGATAGAAGCTTTGGGAAAATTTGTAATGGCAGAGACGATATCCTTGCTTGAGGACAAAGCTATGAAAGATAAAGGCTTTAGGAAAATTTGTCATAGCAGAGGCGAGGTGGTATGGAAATTCGAATGTTGAAGTTAAAGTGAGTCAATGTCTAAGTTGATGAGGCATTTTTAGGCCACGTGCCAATGATTTGAAAGCTATCACATATTTTGAAGAAAACTAGCTTAGGCGTCATCTACTTTCAAGAGACGCATCACCTAGGTCATTATTGTTAATCAAGGTGTACGGTTGGACGAGTTCAAGCTAATGTGACTTGACGCTTGTTCTAGATACACTACCCATCTGAACCTTTAAATGTGTTTGAGTTTTCATTTCAACGGTGTGGATGAACTAATCAATGAATGCTTAGGATGAACCTTGATTTGAACAAACGGCTGAGGTTTGTTGACTCTGCCTATAAAAGGCTTTGTTCTTCATTTTGTAAACTTTTTACCATGCAAAACATTCGAAAAATTTACCAACATTTTGCAATTTTGATTTTCGACGACTAGTTTGATGATTCAACGACCTTCATCATTTTCGATGATTCTTGTTATTAGAAAACTCCTTTTAGGTAAATCTTCATTTACATTTCTTTTCTCCATCTTTTTCCTTTTGAAGATCTGTGAAAATTTCTAGGATTTCTGGAAGTAGTTCTGGCGAGGCTGGTGGTAGTGGTATGGCCTTAGTTCCATCACTTAGGACGCCTTACACAGTGTCATTTGAGGAGATCATTAGTCTATTAAGTTTGGAGGGAACATTTAGAGGTTATCTTTTCCTCCAGTAGACACTTTGATAGAGTTGGGGCATCAAATTACCCTTCTGACATCATTTCTGCTAAACTACAAAAAATCAGTGACATGTGTATGGTTCTTGAAAACATTAGTTTCATCATACTCGAGTCTCATAAAAGGCCTGCTATCCTAGACAGGGGTGCATGGTGGTAAGTGAACATCTTTTTAAGGGTGGACTAAGACTTTTATCCATCACTTTTTCCATTTAGTGTTGAGGTCCTATGGGGTTAGCTCTAACCTAGTTAAATCCTAGCTCTAGAACCAAACGGTGGGCTCCTGGATGCTTTAGCAGGAGGCCAACTTAGAGAGGGATATGCCTTTTTCCGTGTTACACTCCATCTACTTTCCAAAACCTCTAGGGAAAAGGGATAAGAGTAAAAAGTGTTATTATATGACCTATTGGGAGGCTCATACCCCCTTATTATTGGACCTGCCCAACTCCATCAAGGGATGGAAAAAGTCATAGTTTAAGGTATCTAGACGTTGGCGGGGTGACCACATTGCACCTCCGATGGTTCCCACCATTTACTCTATTGCAAGTGAGTTTTGATGTTGAACTGATATTGCCTCTTTGTAACTTATCAATATTTTACCATATTTTCTTACTTGCAAACTCTTTAACTAGGTGTGATATATCTTCGGAATAGTAGGACATCATCCACCACATATACCAGCTTACCTTCAAGGAGCGCAACTTCGATGAGATAACTGATAAGAGCACATACTTTATAGCTCACGAGCTAATGTCTAACCAAGGTAAATGCTGACCTAACCACTCTACCCATTAATTGATTCACATAAGCTAACAATTTGGAAAAAAAATTGCATCTGATTTTGTTGAGAAGATGTGAGGCCGGACTTTGCCAAAATCCGCCAAAGTGTTACTAAGGTGAGGGCTTTGAAGATGACCTCCATTACTTACAAGAAGTAGGCTGGAAAGCTCACTTAGATGAGCAAGAGGTTGCCAACTACCGATGAGGAAGAAGTGGGCGAGGTGTCTACTCAGCCAAAAAAAATAATAATAAGTTGACCCATCAAGGACATCTGCATCTGGGCCATTAGTGGTTGGGAGACTACTACCTTTTCCCCAAATCCTTACTAGGATAAAAATTAGATCACATCCTTCCCTCCCACCGATGCTATCCAAAAAAGCTCTCCTCTAGCTCTAGCTCCACATCGAGCCTCTCAAGACAAAATACCAACTTATCCTCCCCGTTTTGAAAAAGGTTTATAATTTTTTGGGTAGTAAATCTGAGGAACTGGTAAATGTGGTCTTGAAATGCTCCCACTTGAGATCGTATCGATCGTGACTGTCTATATGTATTGGATGGAGGAGTGGCAATGCCATGTTGCCTCCTACGAGGCCAAAAACCTCCTTGCAACCTGCAATACTTAAGTAGCTCAAGCTCTGAACATCTGAGTGGCTGTATCTCAGGGAGAAAAACCAAGATTTGGCCAATTGCCTTGAAGTTACCACCAATTATAAGGACGAGGTAAGAAGAGCCAGCAGAGAGCTTGAACAGTCCGAACTGAAATAGGTGATGGTGGGAAATAAGCTTAAGGAGGTTGAGGTCGAAATAGCTCAAATGAGGAGGGAGCTGTATGGGTAGAGCCCCTGATTGCGACCTTGACAAAAGGGTTGATAATGCTACTGAACGTCAATGCCTCATTGCTGAGGCTCTAGAGGGAGCTAACATTGAAAAAGATGAACTGAGGTAGCTATTAGAGGCCCATAAATAAGAGATAGAATCCCTCAACATTGAAGTGAAGATGTTGGGAAAGTGGCAGTCCAAAATTACTTGGCAAACTTCAATATTACCAAGGATTACGATGACTTTTCCAGTTTCTACATTTCATGGAATGCCAAAGAAATGCTAGCTCAGATGAGGGAAATTCATCCGGAGTTGAACCTACCGATGGTCGACCAAATGCTAAAAGTCCAAAGCTATCAAAGAGGTTTAATGTGATACTCTAGAAGTTGAAGTAAACTTCGAAGAAGAGGTGAGTGAGCGGGCCCTTGCAGTGGTAAATGATGTGATGACTATTGACCTTTAGGTTTAGGCTTTTGTTTAACTTTTGCAATGCTTCATTTTATTTTTCCAACTGCTGAGAGTTCTACTTTATAGTATGCATGTTTTCTTCGAAGCTTCTACAGTTAGATTACCTCTTTTTATGTTGCTCCAAGGATATCCAGTTGGATCCAAGTGAAATGTAAAATTTCCTGGAGATGGATTGATGTAAGCACGGACTTGAGTGCGTCAAAGTCAAGTCCAGTGAAAGACCAGTTGATTATCGAAGGAGGTCCGATGACACGTTCGAGGGCAAAGCGTGTGAAAGAGGTGATGTGATTGTTCGTTCAAGATACAGTTTATGATATGGTGATCTTAGCAAAGAAATGAGCAAGTTCTGTGTTGGGGTCGACAACCGAAATGGGTTGTAGCAACTTGATTCAAGTTGACGAAGGTGGAGGCCAATAAAACGATCTACGTGGATGAAAATGTGCATAACTTTCAGCTCGGGTGCTGGATTTCCGTCCAGGGTACAATTTGAAAATGGCACGAATTTTTGCACAAGAAAAAAGAGGAGTCAAATTTCATTCCATACAACCGCACAGTAGAAAACACCATGTGGCCGCATAGAGTAATGTAGGAAATTCCAGGCTGCATTTCATTTGAACCATACGACCATAACCAACCATAGGCCAAAAACGAGCCGATATTTTTCCTTTTTCGCGGATTCTTAATTTCAATAGAATTATATTCTTACCATAATTTTGTAATCTTTAAAATATTATGCACGGTTTTAGCTTAATTTTAGGGCTAGTATAAATAGGATTTTTTATTTTTCATTGAAAAGCACATTACATTATTGAGAATTATTTGTCAGGCAATTTTCTTTCAATTCATTGTTCTTCATTGGACGATTTGCGAACTTATCAAGAATCGTTCTTGTGGCGATCAAATCAACCGGGTGAGATTCCCAAATAATTAATCAAAATGTTCAACATTCGATTACATTTTGTTGGTTATTTTTGTTCATTATTTTCGATTCAAATCCAAAATTTTGATTCTTTGGCTTTTCTGGGTTCGATTTCAATATATTTGTAGGTTTTGTAGGTCTTCACTACGTGGGTTCACATCAGTTGGAATCAGAGCTTGAGCTCCAAAATCAAGCTTATATCTTTTTTCTTCTTTTCTTTTGAGTCCTAATTTCCTATTTCTAGCGTTCTACGGGTTCCTATTTTTTTAGTCTTTGATCCATAATTTTCCGGTCAAAAATCAAGAAGTTATTTTTGTGCTCATTTTGTGTCCAAATCAACTTCCGTTTTCTTTGCCGGTGTCGTAATCGAAAAAAATCCAAAATTTTTGAAAAAATTTCTATAAATAGTGAAATTAAAAAAAGTATATTTATTACTATTTATCTCAAAAATTACCAGCCAATTACGTTATTTTTTGTGTAAAATTCAAGAACCACTTGAATTCAAATTTCATTCCAATCATTCAATTCAATTCTTTTCTTTCTTGAGTCTTCAAAATTAAAAAAAAAATCACACTCAAAATTTCGGTTTGAATGCTACGAGAATAATTCATGGTTGAGTTCGAATTTGTCCTATGAAGCACTTAGACGAAAGCATTGAATGGAAAAAAACAGAGTGGTGAGAACAATAGAGGAAAAAAGTCGAATTGAGTGATACACGAGTGCATATTTGTGAAGCAAATATAAATTTTAAATTTAAGATATTTGACAGGAACGAATCAACACCTGGTCGAGACAAAAACCAAACCAATAGTTGGATGAGATGATATGTGGGTTTGAACGGTTAATTGAAGATGTACATGATAGATGGGATAGACAAGACATGGAGTTTGCCAACTTGCGTAGGAGAGTTCCAAATATACGGAGATAGGGTAGGCAGGGGTCTAGGATGGAGATGCGTGAAGAATATGATTATGTGAGTGACGTGGATGATGAGGCAGTAATCATGGCTAAAATGGGTGGGATGAGAAATAGAAGAGCTGGGCTTGAACAAAGGGGTAGAAACTTGGTTGGAGACGAGGTAGATAGGAATATGGGCAATATAAAAATGTCCATTCCACCATTCAAATGAATGAGTGATTCAGAAACTTACTTAGAGTGGGATAAAGAGGTTAAATTGATCTTTGACTGCCCCAACTATTCGGAGAAGAAGAATGTGAAGATAGTAGTCCTTGAATTCATCGACTATGCAATCACTTGGTGGGATCAAGTGGTGACAACGAGGATAAGAAATAGGGAACGATCGATCAATACATGGAAAGACTTGTAAGTTATCATGCGGAGGAAGTTTGTACCTAATCACTACTACCGAGAGCTTTATAAAAAACTACAAAGCCTCTACCAAGGATCAAATAGTGTGGAGGACTATCACAAGGAGGTAGAGTTATTGATTATTAGGATGGATGTGGAGGAGGATCGGGGAGGTCACCATGGCCAGGTTTTTGAACGGGTTGAATTGTGATATAGCTAATGTAGTAGAGCTGCAACACTATGTGGAATTAGAAGACATGCTACACATGATTATGAAGGTGGAAAGACAATTGAAAAGGAAGGGGATAGCAAGGTACTCATCGGGTGCTTCAGGTTCTATCTCATCCTTGAAACCGAAGTGGGACAAAAATAAAGGAGATGGGTAGTTTCTAGGGGTAAAACTGAATTTCTGAAGGAAAAGAAAGGCTAGCAAGAAAATGGAATCTATTCATCACAGAGTCGAGACAAAAAATGCTTTATGTGTTTGGGGTTTGGGCATATCATTTCTCAATGTCCAAACAAATGAACGATGATTTTGAGGGATAATAGCGAGGTGGTGAGTGAAAGTGAGAATGATTATGTAGACATGCCAGAATTGGAAGAGACTAGTGATGGGGACAGAGTGGAGGCGAGCTCTTAACATGAAAATCAAGGCGGACGACTTGGAGCAACAAAGAGAAAATATTTTTCATACACGGTGCCACATCAATAATAAGATATATAGCATGATCATTGACTGTGGAAGTTGTACAAATGTAGCTAGCACTAATTTGGTGAACAATTTGGGATTAACTATGATTAAACACCCTAGACCATATAGGTTACAGTGGTTGAATGAATATGGGAAAGTTAAGTTGAATAGAAGGGTATTGATAAATTTTTCAATTGGTTGTTGTCAAGATGAAGTATTGTGTGATGTATTACCAATGCATGCGGGTCATATCTTGTTGGGAAGACCATGATAATATGATAGGAAGGTGATACATGATGTGTATAAAAATAGGTACAGCTTTATCAAGAGTGAAAAGTCCATTACACTTGTACCATTAACACCGACACAAGTGTATAAAGACCAAATAAAATTGAAAAATGAAGAAGAAAAGAGATGGAAAGAGCCAGAGGAAAAGAAAGAAAACAGTAAGCAAAAGAGTAAGTGAGAAAATAGTGAGGTGGCTAAGAGAAATAAAAATAGAGAGGAGTCACATGAGGGACAAGAACATGGGTCTTCCGAGATAAGAGAAAAGTCGAGAGCAAATTTTTTTACAGAAGGGAGTGAGTTGAAAAGAGCGATAGTGCAGAGACAACAAATGATCTTGTTGGTGTACAAGGAGTCACTCCTCAATTTTGAGGAATCTAACCCACCCTCTCCCTAGTTTGGCTATTTCTTTATTGCAGAAATTTGGAGATGTATTCTTGGAGGATGTGCCTAGTGGTTTGCCACCCATTCGAGGCATTGAACACTAAATTGACTTCATAATTGGTACAATCATTCCAAACCGATCAGTTTACTGAAGTAATCCCGAGGAGACAAAGGAACTTTAAAGGCAAGTGGAGGAGTTGATGAGCAAGGGATATGTGCAGAAAACATGATTCCATGTATCGTACCGTCCTACTTGTACCAAAGAAGGATGGAACTTGGAGAATGTCCGTAGACTGCAGGGCCATCAATAACATAACGGTAAAGTATCGTCATCCTACTCTTAGGTTAGATAATATGTTGGACGAATTATTTGGTGTATGCATATTTAGCAAAATGGATCTTAAGAGAGGTTACCATCAAATTCGAATGAGGAAAGGTGATAAGTGAAAAACAACATTTAAAACTAAATATAGCTTGTATGAATGGTTGGTCATGTTGTTTGCACTGACCAATGTACCGAGCACTTTTGTTCACTTAATGAACCATTTATAGGCAAGTTTGTTGTGGTCTACTTTGATGACATTTTAATCTATAGCAAGGACCTCAATGAACATATTGAACATTTGCGGTGTGTGCTAATAGTGTTACGAAAAGAACAACTTTTTGCTAACGTTAAAAAGTGCACATCTTGCATGAAAAAGATTATGTTTCTTGGATATGTGGTTAGTGCTAAGGGAATAGAGGTAGATGAAGAGAAGATAAAAGCTGGCCAACACCTAAAAGTATAACGGATGTAAGAAGTTTCCATGGTTTAGCTAGTTTTTATAGGCGATTTATAAGGGATTTTAGCACACTTGCCACACCACTCGCTGAAGTTGTTAAAAAGAGTGTAGATTTTAAATGGGACGATGAACAAGAGCACGCATTCAACACCATTAAGGATAAAAAATGAACGAGAGCACCAATTTCAGCACTACCTAATTTTAATAAAACTTTCGAGATTGAGTATGATGCATCAAGTATAGGCACTGTAGCAATTTTGATACAGGATAGGAGGTCGATAACTTATTTCAATGAAAAGATAAGTGGAGCAGCACTCAACTATCCTACCTATGAGAAAGATTTTTACTCACTTGTTCGAGTTTTGGAGACATGACAGCATTACTTGTGGCCTAAGAAGTACATGATTCACACTGATCATGAGTCATTGAAGCATTTACGAAGTCAAGATAAGCTGAACAAAGGCATGCTAGATGGATTGAATTTATTGAGACATTTTCCTGTGTCATCCGGTACAAACAAGGTAAGAAAAATGTGGCGGTGGATGCGTTGTTACAAAGGTAAGTGCTTCTTACTTCTTTAAGTGTGAAGTTGCTTAGTTTTAAGTACATTAAGGACATGTATGTGAATGATTTAGATTTTTTCAGCATATATGATTCATGTAATAAGGGTGCGGTAGAAAAATTCTTTAAGCATGAGGGTCATTTATTTCAGGAAAATAAACTATGTGTTCCTAATTGTTCCATGCGTAAATTGTTGGTTAGAGAAGCACACGGTGGGTGACTAATAGGTCACTTTAGGGGTTGTAAAGACTTTAGAGATGTTAAGGGAGCATTTTATTGGCCTAAGATGCGGAATGGTGTAGAACGAACTTGTGATCGATGCATAACTTGTAAACAGGCTAAGTTCAAGGTTCTACCTCACAGATTGTATACTCCTTTGCCCGCTCCTAGTGAACCTTGGATTGATATCTCCATGGAACTTTTTTTAGGTTTACTTAGGACTAAAAGGGGTCGGGATTCAATATTTGTAGTGGTTGATAGGTTTTCTAAGATAGCGCATTTCATTCCATGTCATAAATCGATGATGCCACTAACATAGTCGATTTGTTCTGTAAGGAAATAGTGTGTTTACACGGGGTTCCTAGTGTATGATAGAGATGTTAAATTTTTTAGTCACTTTTGGTGGGTTTTGTGGGGTAAGTTAGGCACAAATTTGTTGTTTCTACTACATGTCATCCACAAATCAATGGGGAACCTGAAGTGGTCAATAGGACTATGATTCAGTTGTTGCGCACTGTGGTTAATAAAAATTTGAAAAAGTTGGGAAGAATGCTTACCTTTCGTTGAGTTTGCATACAATAGGATGATACATTTTACTACTTCATATTCACTTTTTGAAATTGTTTATGATTTTAATCCACTAATACCATTGGATTTAATTCATTTACCTGTGAATGAAAGTGGAAGTTTAGATGGGAAAAAGAAGGCCGAGACGGTAAAGTCACTCCATGAGAAGGTGAGATTGCAGATTGAAAACAAAAACAAACATTATGCGTCAAGAGCTAACAAGGGTCGAAAGTTCGTTTCATTTGAACCAGATGATTGGGTTTGGGTACATTTGAGAAAGGAACGCTTTCTAGAGTAGAGGAAATCAAAGTTGCAGCAATGGGGAGATGAGCCGTTTCAAGTTCTCGAGAAAATCAATAACAATCCTTATCAGCTGGATCTTCCTAATGAGTATAATGTTTCGGCTACTTTTAATGTATCTGATCTCTCTCTCTTTGATGCAGTTTGAAAAATGAAGGGATGATGTGAGCACGAAGCCGAGTGCGTCAAAGTCAAGCCCCGGGAAATACCCATTGATTATCGAAGGAGGTCCGATGACACGTTCAAGGGCAAAGCGGGTTAAAGAGGCAATGAGATTGCTCGTTCAAGATACGGTTGACGATATGGTGGTCTTGGCAAAGAACATTGTTGAAGAATATTCTTTCCTTTTTCAAGATTCAAGTCATGATTTCTTCTTTCCGAGTGATATTTTTTCAATATTTCTTGTATAATTTTACCATTAGAATGATAGGATAGTTTTTTCTATTGTATTGAATGAATAATGAACCATATTGCATAATTATTTTAATTCTAAACTAGCAGTTTAGTTATATCTTGATTGATTTTGCTTTCCCATCACATTATTTGATTATTTGGCCACCTATTAGATAATTAGTTGTTTATTGTAGTACTGGGAGATTCACAACAAGTTTAGATCGCGACAAAATTAACATATGTAGATACAATTAGGAATAATCATTATCACATATGCAATCACATAGATAAATTATAATTTAATGCATTTACGTAATATGAATTCGAATTAGGATTTTTTGATCGGATCGTGATTAGAATAGACTTAATTTGTCTTGAAAAGGAGAATTAAATATGCTAACTTTATCGATTGTCAAGAATGCATGAAATTGAGGTCATTTGGATTGTCTTATAAATGACTTTAATGGATTCTAGATATTGAAATTATTACATAACCACCATAGATTTGGTCAATTAACTGGTTTTTTGTTTAAAATTTGACAGACTGGCAGTATGTTTGTACACTTTGAATGTGCTTTACTTTATCTTATTAGAGCAGATATCCATAATTGACCGGCAATGCAAAACTTAAAACAATATAAAAATAATATTATTATTGGTTGATTGCTTAGTTAATGTCAATAATGGCAAATTTATTGATTATAAAAAAAAAACTTTACCTATTGCTGCTATCAGGTGCTGTTCTTACTGTGTGCAGATCAGAAGCTATAGGTAAGTTGACATCTAAAAGTTCTAGTGAACGGCACTGTGAAAAAGGGTTTTTTTTTTTATTTATTTTTTTCTTTTTTTAGAACGAATCTTTCGTAAAAGAGCAAGAAAATGTAAGTGAAATTGAGTGGTTAAAAATCCAAATGGTCATCGAATGTTACACAATATTTTTCATTCCCCATTAAATTTTAATACATGGGAAAACGATTTGATAAGTTTGATGATCATCTGAAAAGGTTTTAAAGTTAAATTTCCTATGCAACAACGATTTAATAAAGTTTAATGGCCAATGAGATAAAGATTTGATAAGTTAATTTGAAAAACTTTTAAAGTTTATTGATCCACGGAAAATATAATACAGTGTAATTTTTACCCGTGAAATTGGGTCTCTCTCCATTTTTGTTTTCCGTGACCTTGGGAGGGAATGACCATTCCGTGCTTTTGGACATTTCAAATTTCAATGCAGGCTAAATTTTTCGTTTTAAAACTTTTTTTTTTTTTTAGGTTAAGCATTCAATGAAAGCTTATTAATAAAAATATTCATCTGTTTTTTATTATTTTTCTTGTAAAAGCTTGTCCAAATTGAACATTTTGACTTTAGAGTCGCTTGATATTCCACAGTTTAAAATAAGATTTAAAGGATCTGAGGAAAATTTAAGCTCAGCAGTTAACACAGAAATCTGTTCGACAAAATGAATATTTGGTTAAAAAATAAAATCGCGAATGAAGTATACTTAAAAATTATACGTAGTGGTCCTAGTAGAGGTCGAAGAAGAGTCACACTTAGATGTGAACATGGTTTCATTTGGTTCTGGTTCCAAGATAATCGAATCAAACCATGAAACAATGATTTTTTTGATAATTGATCCAATGTTTTATTATTATTTTTTTATTTTTATGATATGGAACCAAATCGGAACCGAACCATGTGGTTCTGATTTGGTTTTGTTTCTTTCCGATTCCATTAATTTTCAAATAATAAATACAAATTAGAATTTATCACTATATTCATAAATTATAAGTGACATATGTCTAAATTTAAAAAATAAGCGTCAAACATTCAACAAATTCAACTTTGAATTATCAATAATCAAATGAAATATTGTATAATAAAATTCATTCACAAAAGTTCAAACTAACAAACAAAAAGAAGTCATAATTTGAATGCACAAACATCAAGTTTCAACTCCATACAAAATACTATCTAATAACAACGATTCACTAATGTACATAAATGAGTCACTAACAAAAATTGATAATTCATTTTATTGTCCCCATTTGTTAGACTGAGACAATAATATATTTTTAAAAGTTACTCGTTTAAGGCGGAACAGGGCGGGGCGAGGCGAGGTGAGGCGAGGCTCTTGCTTCTGCCTCGTTTACTATCCCATTTAATTTTTTTTTTAAACTTTTTGATAATTCATTTTATTTTCCTCATTTGTTAGACTAAGATAATAATATATTTTTAATATTTAATTATTTTTAAAAGTTAAATTATTCAAATATATTTGGTAAACTAAT
>CAIGRB010156844.1:64637-79633 GCA_903798255.1 Fraxinus quadrangulata
AAAAAAAAAAAAAAGAGCTATCAAATTTTTTAAATTTATATTTTAACATAAAAAAAACAAATTTTAAACACTATTCACTAATTTAAAATATTAGAATTATTCAGCTCCTCTTTTTCTTCGTTCATTCTCCCGTTTTTATTTCTCTTTGTATAAGTTTTGAAATGAATGAAAGTGAATTAGAATATAAATGTTTATAAAATTGTTTAAAGCGATCCCACCAACTCATCGCCTATCTTCTTGTCATTTTCAGTTTTTTTTTTTTTTTGGCTTGACATTTGACAGTTTTTATTATGGACTAAAATTTCAAAAGTCAAAAAATTAATAGGGACACGTGCCCCAACTTAAAATTATGATGGGAAGTGATTCAACTTTCTTCAGTGAAATCAAGGAGTCATTAAACTGATTATATCTTTGTGAAGAGATGAATTTGAGAGAATTTTTCTGCTTTCAAGGTAATTTGTCCTTCAATTACTCTAGTATTTGTTACGGGTCCATCTTGAGCTGTTTGTTCAGTATCCTAAAATTGTCTTCCACCTGTTCGATGTTTCGCCGCAATGGAGTTTATTGAATGTATTTGGCTCCTAGTTTATAAAGTTTAGAGAATAAAATGTGCTACAATGGTGAACCTAGTACACATTATTGTGGTGCAGAAACCTGATAATTGAAGGGCCGGCACCAGAGTAGTCTAAAGCAATATCCTTTCTACCATGTATTGTAATGGTGAGTTCATTTGTTGAACAGGCTGCATTAATGCTAGTCGTGCCATCATCTACAATTACAGCTTCTTCTGTAAAAAACAACTGGCTGATTTGACTGTGGTAATACGCCTTCATTGCTCAACATTGCAACAACTGTAATAAGGCTTGGCCTGTCATCTGGACATTGTTGCACGCATAACAAACCTAGATGGATCAATTGCTGTATTTCAGATAGTTTTAGCTGAGTCACATAGATAAGCATCAACTAGTTCCTGTGACCTTCCTGCTTTATAAATGTCCATGCCTCTGCATAAAGTAAATCATATTAATGGACCTTGTCAGCACAGTAGTTTCAGATAAAGTATAGACATATGTGAATGTATCAAAGACAACAATTACATGTCCAAGAAGGTTGAGGTGTTGATCTCCTCTAGAAAATCCACTATTTGTCTTGCCACACACAATTTCTAGCACTGGAATTCTAAAGCTAAATACATTTGCTTTTATTGAGAGCAGACCATGGATTGTATATTCTGGTAACATGTATCCACTACATGAAAGTATTAGCGAGAAAAGAACGGTACAACCAATAAAAATTTATACACTTTGTTGTGTTGCTGAGAATCTTACTAATGTTCCAACCACTCAGCTTGTCTTATATTAAGTCTCATTCCCTTAAATGCTAATGCACGGTCATAAATTGGATCCACAAAGTCTATAGATAACCAGTTCTCTTGTTTACTAGAACTTAACAAAACACACAGAATAGTTATATGAGGCAATGGTTTTAATGGTATGATGGGATGACTTATTCAACTTATTCCTTGAAATCAAAGCTAACTGCCAAAAGCCCAAAACAAAGGAGTCATTTACCCGATTTTATCTTTGTCAAGGGATGAAGAGGCAAATCGTCTGCTTTCCAGGTTCTTTAAATTAATATTTTTTCAATTGCCTCTGGTCTATTTATTTCAACATCCTAATATTTGTCTCCTGCATGATCAATGTTTTGCTACAAAATTGAGTTTTTAATAATCATTGTATCCGCCTCCTAGTTTCAGTAAACTTTGTTTTAAGTTCAGAAAATCAAATGTGCTTATTGAACTGTCAGCGCAAATATTTTTATCTTGGAAATTGTCTTATAGTTGGGTTGATCCATATGTACTTCTAATTTCTCAAATTACATATAATGGTTAAAAAGTGAATCTTTGATAGAGAATCTTGTGGTTCACATGTGTAAGTGTCAACTAGATCCAAAGTACTTCCTTCTCCAAGCCTTCATAAAGAAAATCATATTAGTGGACCTTGCCAGCAAGGTTAGCTTTGGATACAATATAGACATGTAAATATATTTAAGGCACAACAATTACATGTCCAAGAAGGTTGAGGTGTAGATCTCCCCTAGAAAATCCACTATTTCTCTTGCCACTCACAATTTCTAGCACTAGAACGCCAAGCTAAATACATCTAATTTTACTAAGAATCGGCCATGCACTGCTTATTCTGGTGACATATAACCACTGCATGAAAATATTAGCGGAACATAAGGTACAAGCAATAAATATGCATTTGTTTTGTTGTGTTGATGAGAATCTTACTATGTTCCAACCACTTGGCTCGTCTTATCTTCGGTTTCATTCCCTCAAAAACTTCTAGCAATGTCAAAATCTGATATCTTAGGTTCATGTCAGCATCTAGCAATATGTTGCTTGCTTTGAGGTCTCTGCGGATAGTAACCAGGAATCCTGATGAAAATAAATAATTCCTCTAGCGATTCCGTTAACAATTTGGAAGCGCTTGTGCCAATCAAGTAACCTACTTTTTGTTTGATCTGTTAACATTGTTCAAGTGAGTAAACCTTGTGCAGTTTTTGGATAAACATCGAAAATCAATTCCAAAACTTATTATCAACTATATTCAGGAAAACTATATAATGGAACTATTTACTTAACGATAGAACAATTCTTTCCTATATTTATACAATCAATTAGGAAATTTCATTTCTAGACCAGCATTGATATGCAGTTCTGTATATGTTTCTTTAGCTACCACTGACCATAATGTTCAAACAATCTAATAAAAATACGTAGGAAGTCATTATGGCAATAAATTAAACTAACACTTCAAATACAAGGCACTTTTGAGCGGACTTTAGGGGAGACGAAAATGCTTACCAAATAGAATTAAGTCTAGGCTTTTGTTTAGCATGTATTTATAAATCAACATGATTTCTTCTCCTTGAATGCAACACCCTAAAAGCCTCACAAGTTTCGATACTGAAGTTTGGCAACAAGACAACTTCGTTTTTGAATTCATCAAGTCCTTGCATGGAAGTTTTTGACAACCTTTCATGGCAATGTCTTGTCTCTCTTTGATGCAGATGATACGCTAATTTTTTGTGACGCAGATGTTGAGCAATTCAAGAACTTGCGATGTTTGCTTTTGTCCTTTGAAGCTGTGTCTAGATTGAAGATAAATCTAGGAAATCTGAGGCTATTACAATGGGAGAGGTCGCTAACGTGGATGAGTTGGTTGTATCTAAGGTTGTAGGGTTGCGCAGTTGCCTATGTCATATCGTGGACTGCCTTTAGATGCACAATTTGAAAGTATTCATATTTGGAATGGTATTGAGGAAAGGGTGGAGAGGAGGTTAGCGGGTTGGAAGCGTATGTACTTTTCGAAGGGAGCCCATCTTACTCTCATTAAGTGTGCTCTCTCGAATCTCCCTTCTTATTTTTTGTCATTACTCTTAGATAATAAGATATTATAATCTACATTTAATTCTGTTAAGTTGATAACGAAATCCTTGGCCAAGGTGTACTCATAAGTCGAAAAAGAATTTTCGACTTACATAGACTTAATAGTGGGATGAAATATGTGATCGATAATTGAGATTGACAGATATTCATATCTTGTAATTTATTGGATCATATCGATGAAATGATTATAATTTCACGATAAACGAACAAATTTAATTTTGTCAAATCGCGTGACATTTTTTGTCATATGTAATGCCCTCACACATTGATAGTTATCAATTTGGGACAACGAATGTAAATTAGTGAAAAACTAAAATGGGTATTTAATTTATTAATTTTGATTAGATCAAAATAATAATTCACGTCATTAGGCATTGTGATCAGAAATCTAGTGGGTCACACACAAAAGAAGAACCAGAAGAATAAGATTCACCAATTAATTAATTAACAAGTGTTTTACAGTTAATTAAATGGGTTGCTTGTTAATAGGCCCGAATTAATTAATTGGATTCATTAATTCATGGACCAAATTTAATTAATTAAAAATATTGCACCAGGTTAAGTTTAAGAGATGGGCCAAGTCCACTTCAACTTATACTAATAGTCATTATGGTTTCAGAAAAAATAGAATAGACAATAATTCATATGCGTGCCAGTACAAGAAAAGAGAAACCATATTCTCTCATTCTTGTTTCCTCTGTGGATTTCCATTGGAAGTTGGATAATTAGACAGTTGTGGATTGTAAATCGTAATTGTTCGTGTTCCTAGATCAATAAAGGAGTTTGCAGAATCTACAAAATGTATAATTTTCTATCACAGTGTCTATCTAAACACAAAACAGATCATTGATGGTAACTAAAATAATTTATTTTTTGCGGTGTATGATTTAGTAAATTCCCAACAGTGGTATCAGAGCTTATTTTGTATTTGTTAGAAATTGTTTCCATCATAACAGTAAAAAGTTGATTGCTGTTTTTTTCTCATGTTTCTAGCTTTTACAGAAAATGATTTTCATGTTCTAAAATCTGTTTTTGAATAGAAAATAAATTTTTGGTCGAAAATCTAGATCGGGAGGAAAAGGGCGAGCCACTACACTTGTGCCAACACGCTGCCTTGTTCGTTGTAGTGGCATTAGGCACCCAACATTGGAGTGGGCTATCGCTACAATTATAGCGGCAATGATGCTGCTTCACCGCAGCATGAAGGCGCTATTGTAAGCAGGGTTTTCAGTCTATTTCAAAGTGATAGGAGGTCGTCGGTGAGCCCCAGCCGTTGCCCCGAGATACGACGTCGAAGCGTCACCGAGAAAGAAAAAAAATTAGTGTTTTTTAATCGGGTGAATTATTGGGAACGGGGGCTTCCCTTGCAATTTATGAAATTGCGAGGACCCATCTGCAATAATGGAATAAGGATTAAGTTTGCAATTTTTAAAAAAAATGACTTATTTTGGAATTTACGAATTGGAATTTTCGAAAGGAGTTTTGAATTTAAATATTAAAATGATTTTAAATTTGATTTTTAAATGGGTTTTGACCCATATTATCAATTTTGCTTCAAATTAAAATTTTATTTAAAGTTGACGACTTTTATATTTTCATTAAAATTGGATTTTAATTTAAATATTAAACATTGACTCTAATTTGAATTTTATTTAGAAATTTTATCCTAAATTTAAATATTAATTCAATTGTAACTAGAGTTTCTCTAATTTAGTATTTAATTAAAATTTGATTTTAATTAAATAAACACGTAAATTGAATTAATTGATTAATTAATTATTTAATATTTTGATCAATTTGTCTAAATTAGTTTAGACAATCTTAATTTCTAGAAATTTAAAACATGTTTGCATATAATATTAGATATTATATAGGAAAACATTTATATCATGAATGTTTTAATAATGGGTGATTATGAACTCGACCACATGGATGCGTTGAATGGTTAATTTTATTCTTGTTATTTTATGGGCCTGCGATCTCTTATTGATTTTGGACATGCGAGTCTGTTGAAATTTTATGGGCCTGCGTGTGCAATTATTTAGGCCGTATGCCAAATAGTATAGAATACATGTTACAGATGGACTAGTTGAAGAAAAAAAAAAGAAGAAGAGACCATAGAGATGGAGTATTGTATAATTCAATGTTATGTCACCTATAAACTGGCCAACCAATATTCCTTATAGCTCGGGAAGACTAGATAGTAAAGTTCATAATCATCCACACTATTCTATGTATATTTATTTGCATGCTTGNTCTTGTTATTTTATGGGCCTGCGATCTCTTATTGATTTTGGACATGCGAGTCTGTTGAAATTTTATGGGCCTGCGTGTGCAATTATTTAGGCCGTATGCCAAATAGTATAGAATACATGTTACAGATGGACTAGTTGAAGAAAAAAAAAAGAAGAAGAGACCATAGAGATGGAGTATTGTATAATTCAATGTTATGTCACCTATAAACTGGCCAACCAATATTCCTTATAGCTCGGGAAGACTAGATAGTAAAGTTCATAATCATCCACACTATTCTATGTATATTTATTTGCATGCTTGATGTATAATATATATAATTATTACGATGAGACCTTTGTATGCAAAACCCCCTCATTAAAATATCTTCGTCTTCCATTATTATAGAGGAAAATCAGAGTCCTCAATCGATCTCAGTTTGTTGAGTACACTCAAGGTTAGTCTATTAGGAATATATTTGACACTATGAAATATTAAACATTTTTGAATGATGTGTTTGACTTAACTAAAATTTATATTTTATTGAGTAGACTCAAGGAGATAAATTTTAGTAGCACGTTAAGCTAACACATAAAATATGTGAAGACAATGAGTTGTCAGCTTAATGATCTGGGAGTTGTATGGAGATACTATTGATAATAGTATCTACCCAAATGTATTATTAAAACTTGTTGAGTACACTCAAGGTTTTAATATGACAAATGGGATCCCAGCCCACTGGGAATCAAGTATGGATTCCATAAATTTATGTGAGAGGGTCATAAATTTGAGTTAAACAGTGGGAGTGAAATTAATTTAATAAAAGACCATGTTAAATTAATTGATGCATTATATATATTATTCTTTTACTTTTCGTCGTTTACAATTGTTGAATCTTAAGTAACCATATGTATTTGAGAGGCATACTGTATGCCAACAACCAAACCAAAATTTCTTGATTGGCACCGCAATTTGAGAATTGTTCTCAGGCATGAAAAATTGGTTGTCCTTGAGTAGCCCTTTCCAGAGACACTTGTTGATGACTCGACAAAGGAAGAGGTGGCTGCTATAATAAACACAGTGATGACGATAGTACTGCAACATGTGTGATGTTTGCAACTATGTCACCTAAGTTACAAAAGCAACATAAGAGTATAGATGCTAACACATGATTTTTCATCTCAATGTGTTGAATAATGAATAATCACATGTGGAAAATATGAGATTTTCTAGCAACTATACCAGTGCATAATGGCAGATGAATCTTCAGCCAGTGCTTGTGTGCTGAAGATGTTGACTACTTTGAGAAGTTGTCTCAATTGAGTTCATTCATGAACTAAGTATAGACTTGGTTCTGTAATCTCTGCTACAGAGTTATTCATACTTAATTATGAATTTAATATGAATAAATTCGAATGCACACTTATTGAGTTGCTGAACATGCTTGAAACTGTTAAGCCCAACATCTGTGTTTGTAGTGGGCAAATCTTAGTCATAGATTCTTTTAGAGAAGTCTACGGGATGCTTTGAGAAAGTGACCAAGATAGCTAAGACAGTTAAAGCGAATAAGACCAATACTAAATCTAATGACCCTTATTATCATTTTGGAAGTTAGGTCATTAGAAAAGAAACCGCAAAGCCTATGTCTACTTCATTAACTTCTTGGGTATTAGATTCTAGATATGGATCTCAAATTTGTATAAATATGCAGAAACTAAATAGAAGTAGATCACTATAGAAGGGAAAAGTTGACATGCACGTTGAAAATGAGCAAAGGTTGATGCATTGTCTGTTGGATTACAATCCTTGCCATTGCCTTTAGGTTTAGTATTAGAATTAGAGAAATGTTACTTTGTACCCACCATTACCAGAGCATTAAATAAATTTCATATTTGGACATGAATTATTTTAATGTTAAGAACAATTATTGTTCATTTTTATCTTGATAAGATTATAATAATTATGATAAATTACAAAATGACATTTATATTCTAAATATTGAGTATAGAAATTGAAAGGCATAAAAATGATAATCTGAATAACATATATCTGGCATTGTAGATTTAGTCACATAAATGAGAATGCAGTTCCAAAATTACACGAAGATGTATATTTGATTCCAATTATTTTGAATCATTTGACAAATGCGAAACATGCTTGTTAGGCACAATGAACAAATCCCCTTTTACTTGAAAATATAAAAGATCTACACAATTACTGGGTCTAATACATAGTGGTGTATGCAGACCATATCAATTAATGCTAGATGAAATCTCTCTTATCTCATCACATTTACTGACGACTATTTCAGAAATGATCATGTATATTTGATGAAATTAAAGTATGAAACTCTTAAAATATTCAAGGTATTCAAACTAGAAATAGAGAAAAAAAATAGGTAAATATATTCTCACACTAAAATCTGATCAATGTGGAGGATATTTAAAAGGGAATGTGATTCTATCGTAGGTGATTCCTCCACATACATTGCAACATAATGGTATATCTGAAATGAGGAATCGTACACTATTAGATATAGTGCAATTAATAACTAGCCATAAAAATCTTCCAAAATCATTTTGGGGTCATGCACTGATTGTCGTGTGATGCGAACCCCGTAGCAACGGTGACTACGAAACCCACAACTAGATTGATGCGGAACCCAAGAACGCCAATTAAATTCGGTTTTGGATTTGAGCCCAACAAGGTGAACCAAAAAACCCAACGATAACGACGATGCATTGAACCCCTTGATTACACAATAAAGAACCCACGATCTGACGTTTGAACACCACAAGATTTAGATCTCGATAAGTTCGATTGATTAAATTTGATTAATTAAATATTGGGTGAGGTTAATTTTAAGAGACGGGTCAAGCCCACTTAGACTTATATTAATAAGCTATTAGGGTTTCACAAAAATTGAATAGAACACAATTTATTATCTTGTTAGCACGAGAAAAGAAAAACCATGATTTTCTCATTCTCATTCCCTATGTGATTTCCATTGGAGGGTGGACAATTAAACAGCTGTGGATTGTAGAACGTGTTCGAAGATCAATAAATAAGTTTGTAGAATCTACAAAATATATAATTTTTATCATAGTTTTTATCTAAACACAAAGCAGATCCATGATGAAAATTGAAATTATTTTATTTTTTCGTTGCGCATGATTAAGTAAATTTCCAGCACTATTCTACCTGTTGGCTCATTTGTCTTCTTCGTAGACCTTTTCCAAAAGTACGTCATCAAACTTGGGCCTAGCAGAACTACTCCCATAAATGATGTCAATTTTGCTACGAGTATTTTTCTCTTTCCTTTCGAATCTGCAACAAATTCAATACAAAATAAAATATTGAGTCTTTAAATGCCTCCCGTTTCTTTCTTTGTAATGTTCATTATCACACTTGCCTTTACATTTAAATAAATAATTTTTTCTTAAAATTTTAATGTTTTAGTATGAACATTGTTTCTTGTATCATATGATGTCAGACAAAAGGTAAACATAGTATCTACTATGTTTCTGAAAAGACTTGTCACGAGGTCTGTGTTTAGTGCCTGAATTATAGAAACCATGAAATTTTTTAGTTAGTGATTTTCTGAAGAATTAACCGGCAACTTGCTAAAGGTAAGTTTTTAGCAGCCAACAATGTGTTGGTCGCTGAAGGATTTCACATGGACTTTTTTTCTGGTTTGTTAATCGTCAATCATTAGTTGCTGAAGGTAAATTTTAGAAAGTCAGTTCAGGGTGAGTCTCATCAGGTTGCATAGCCCGCAATCCAATCTGATCGATGACTTTATCATTGATATCTATTTGATTCAAACCATTGAACTGATGGAAATCGACTAAATTGACCCAAATCAGATGGTTGATCGATTTTGGCAAACATTCGGGTATATATGCCACCTCTATAGGAGACACTCAAAGTGAAGTTTGCAAATTTTCACAAATTTAGTGGGTTATGAGATTAGGGTTTTTTTTCTTTTCAATAGCTAATTGGCAAAATTTATTGTATAGTATAGATCTTTTGGATTATAACCGACAGTTTATGCAATGCATTGATTGCCACATTCTAAATGTTTGCTGCTAATGTTTCTTGCTATTATCTGACTTTCTTATCATTGATTTGTGATTTTATTGATAACTTTTGCCGAGCACTTGAATCTCTGGATGAGAAAGCCTCTGATATCTGATAAAGAAATTCTAATACTCTCTTTGATGTCAAGTGTGAGAAAACCTCTGGTGTCTAGTAAAGCTAATTTGATATGAACCCTAGCCAATTAAGTAAAAACAGCAAGGATAACTGTTTGTATGTTACCAAAATTGCTCTGTATTCAATCAATTGTAAGAGCAGAGAAATGGTGTTTTTTTAATAAGTAAATTTTACGAAGTTGAAGGAACGTCTTGCAAACTTAAATCTGATGAGTGGTCTATCAATCTCCTAATGTGTTCTAGACTTCTAGTCATATATCTCAGTGATTATCATTGTGCGCATAATTTGCATACATGAACCTAGGTGTACGCAGCCCACATATTCACACATCTTTTCTGACTTCTCATTGGGAATATTTTCTGAAATATTGGCTTCACTTGTTTCGAGTTGGTTACTTGCTTAGCTTGGGTGATCTACATCCAATTAAACCTCTATTTGTCAATTTCATTTTTTGTTTACAAATCAGTTTTTTCAAGATGTACACTGCATTACAAAAGATTCACAAGGACAAGGATGCTGAGCCCACTGAGTTTGAGGAGACCGTTGCTCAGGTCGTCACCCCATAGAAGCTAGTGGATTCGTCTACTTTATTCAGCCATTAAATTTCTATGAATGCAATTTGTGATGGTTTTCCCTTCCTGATGTGTATGAAGGCTCTGTTCAACTTGGAAACTGCAAACCAAGTATTAAGAGTTACTTGAAAGATCTTTACATCAAAAAGACCATAAAAGTTATCTTGATTAACACTTAATCTATTCCCAATCACCATTTTGTAGCATGTTGATCATCAGTCCATTTTATATTGTGCAGGCAAATTGATGTTTCTGGAAAAAGATGATGGTTGTTAGCCATATTCCTTATCGTCTTTGGAAAGCTTTCCCTTCATCTTAGACTAGTGAGAGAGGTTGAGGAGAAGTTCAGCAGGAAGGTAATGCTGATACTATGATGTCATTTTAAGAATTTGCTCCATTTTTCTAACCAAAATTGCCATACCAACTTCCCCTAACCTTGTTCAAAAAGGGGAAAAAACTTAATCTTCACTTACCAAGTAGAGGAATGCAACAATTTCTACCTTTCCACTTCTACATAATTTTGATCAATCCATTCAGATATTATTTGCACTTGTCTTGTGTTTATAATACTTAATTGGTGTTGTTTTGCAGATGAATGCTGGTGATGTTGCTAAGGCTGGCAAGATGAAATAAGTTTCTTTGATTTTGTGCTTTCTAGTTTATCATCTTTTTCCTTTCCTTTTATTAAATTTTATTAGTAATTGTTATATATACATTGACAATAATTATTTTGGAGGAACACAATAAGATATTCTTTTAGAGTATTGATATTTACAAAATGTATGCTTTTTAAGAAAAATAATATAATGACAGATGCTAATGTTGATGATTGCTTTGCATGAGGATTGACTATTTATAATTCTTGATGCAAGTATAATGTAGAATGAAATAGGAAATTTTGCTATAAAATTTAAGATAATTATTTAAAAACAAATGGAGAAATTTTAGGGACGGAATGCATTGCTGTCACTGATATATATAGTTTTAATTTTAATTTTCAAACAACATTTAAAAGATAGTGAGAAAATTACAACCGTGGCTAAATCCACAGTTAATGTAGCATTATGCTTTGGTGAACTTACAAGTTGCAAGACGTCCCTTTATAATCTCAAATTCAGGTTCAGCACAAAATAGAGTTGGAGAGAAATATGTTCACGAGTTAATTAGTCGAGCACCAAAATAATACAAATTCATCGTGCTTCCAGCTGTGTAATGGTTACTTCATTGGATGAAAAGCTAGTTGTGCTTTTAACTACAAATACATCTCTTCCTGTGAAAAAACCAGGTTGATTTGCTGGAGGCAACACAACTTCATTGTCCAACATTGAAACCACTGAAGCCATGCTGGGTCTATCATCTGGACATTGTTGCACACACAAAAGCCCCACATGGATTAATCGAAGCACTTCAGATGGATTAGCAGAGTCAAGTAGGAAAGGGTCAACTAGTTCCAATGACCTTTCTTCCTTATAAAGTGTCCATGCCTGTATAAATTTAACCATGTTAACATACTCTATCACCAGGTTTAGTGCATAAACAATAAGAATAATGCTAAGTGTACATTGTTTGGTTGAAGTTATTGTGTATATCCCATTGGAGTTCAAAAAGTTTTGGCATGAAAGTGCTTTAAAAAAAAAAAAATTTATCTAATTCTGTATTGCCACGTGGCACAATCTAAAAAATGATTTAAAAAATAATGTACATGTAGCATGATTGAAACAATAAACATAGATAAATTTAAACATATTTAAGACAAAAATTACATGTCCAAGAAGGTTGAGGTGTTGATCTTCATGGGAAAACCCACTATTTCTCTTGCCACTCACAATTTCCAAAACAAGAACTCCAAAACTAAATACATCTGATTTTACTGAGAATCGGCCATGCACTGCATATTCTGGTGACATGTAGCCGCTGTGTGGAAGCATTTGTTAGAATATAATGTTGTGAGCAATGAAAGTATACAAAATACATATTGTGTCTTTGAGTTTCTTACTATGTTCCAATCACTTGACTTGTCTTATCTTCGGTTTCATTCCCTCGAAAACTTTTAGCAATGCCAAAGTCTGATATCTTAGGTTTCATATCAGTATCTAGCAATATGTTGCTAGCTTTTAGGTCTCTATGGATAATTCTCAATTGGGAATCTTGATGAATATAGGTAAGTCCCCTAGCAACTCCATTAACAACTTTGATGCGCTTGGGCCAATCAAGTAATTTACTTCTTGTTTCATCTGCCAAAATAGTTCGCTAGTATTAGTATACCATATCCAGTTTTTCAAAGCATGGACATCAGAAATTGATTCAAATCTATTATCAGCTGTGTTGTGGAAAAATATATTGCAGAACTATACATGGATAATGTACCGAAAGAACTTCACTTTCCTATATTTATTCAATCACCTAAGATTCGATTTTTGACTAGTATGAATCATCTATTCACTGCATGTGCTTTTAAGATACCACTTACCATATAACTGGGACTTAAAGTAGTAAATATTTATTATGGCTATATATTAAATGTAATATCCAAATTTGAGGTAATTTTGAGCTGACTGTACCAGATTTAGAAATACTCACCAAATAAAAACAAGTCCAGGCTTTTGTTGGGCATGTATTCATAAATCAACATCTTTTCTTCTCCTTGAATGCAGCATCCTAGAAGCTTCACAAGATTTCGATGCTGAAGTTTGGCGATACAAATAACTTCATTCTTGAATTCAATAATTCCTTGCATGGAAGTTTTTGACAACCTTTTCACGGCAATCTCTTGCCCATTTTCCAGTACTCCCTAAGATCATAACTTGTGCATTTCAAGAAGGATTCACTTCATGAACTAGAAGTAGTGCAGGCTTCCACTCTGTTTCTATTTTTCTTTTACTCTCTTTTAACTTTTCTCCTAAGGATTATAGATGCCTAAAATGAGAACTGAGAATTTGAACTTTGCTAGATATATGTGTATGAAGCTCAATTTGCTGAAGGAAAATGTTAAAAATCTTTTAGAAGTTCCAAGAGAATACCACTTCTTTTCAGGTCTACCGTTATGGAGCAAGTGTAATATTTCAGAAGACATTGATCATCTTCTGCAAAAATTCTTTGAAATAAGAAAATAAGAATGGATTATTATTTTGACGGACACAGTGTCTATGCTTAAGAATTAAGGGTTATTCATGGTTCAAAATCCTCATTTCCGTAGATGATTTCACTTCGGGGCATCTCATCTCAAATAAAGTTCACTAGTCATGTGATTCTTCTAAAACTCTAGCATCTGTTCAGGATTGCAGGCAATATCATTATCTAGAGGCATCTATAAGGTGTTCTAATTTGCTCAAAAGTAATGTCAGAAAACCACTTACAGATTTGGTATATATTTACCTTATAAACAGGCCCATATCCACCTTGTCCAAGCTTGTTGTTGGTTGAAAAGTTATTGGTGGCTTTTGAAACTGTAGATAAATCGAACAATGGCAGTTCAAAGTCTTTGTTTTGGTCTCCTGAAACTTGAATAATTGAGGATATAATTTAGTAGAAAGAAGTTGAAAAGCAAATTGTTGCCCTGTAAGATATGTTCGTATGCTTATATGTCCATGTTCTTGGCCTAGTTTTTGTTAATTAATCTTCATCATTAAATTACACAGGTTGCTCACCTCTTATTCTCCCAATTGCGTAGTTTTTCTTCCTTTTCCAGTAATACAACATCAAGCTGAGGCCTAGCAGAACCATTCCCATCAATGAAGTCATAATCGAAATCAATATTTTTCTTCTCGTTCCTTTTGAATCTGCAAACAAGTTTAATACAAACAAAGTAGACAGTCTTTTATGATGGGCACAACTTGGAAGTCACACAAAATGTATACGTAATATTTTACTGGCTCATAAATTTTTTTGCCTGCTGATGTAATGATAACAAAATAAGGTCTATTTTAAGTGAAGTATTGATTGATGTTCATATTCTTACCCAACTCAGAAGAAGCCATTCTAATGTAAATATCTTCTCCATCTACAGATAGATCTCTGATGTCAATCAAGTCTTCAGACCAAAACAAGCATCCACTTCCCTCTATGTTGACATTTAATTGTGTGTATGCTGTACAAGAGCAATTCTTCAAACACTTTACTTTGCATTCATCAAGTGTCATATTCTTGTTGAACCAAGAATATCGTGAGTCTGGCATTTTAACTCCAGAATACTTCAAAAATATATCACCCTTTTCACAATTCAAGGGCGTTCTTCGAATGCACCCATTTGACCAGTCTGACCTAACCCAACCTTCTGGATCTTTTGGCACAAATCTATCGAGACATCCGCATACAGGAGAATTTCCTATATTGCAAATACCATAAGCACCACATACTTTATAAGTATCACAATGATCTGATGGTATATTCAGGTAAAGGACCCAGTCTTCGATTCGATGGACCCATGTCCAGCGCTGTGCGACACCACTCGGACTCAAAGTAACTCTTGAAATAATTGATCTGTCAATAGCTTCTTCCCTATAGAATGTCTTGTTCTCATCCAT
>CAIGRB010156844.1:80371-93752 GCA_903798255.1 Fraxinus quadrangulata
GTTCTTCGAATGCACCCATTTGACCAGTCTGACCTAACCCAACCTTCTGGATCTTTTGGCACAAATCTATCGAGACATCCGCATACAGGAGAATTTCCTATATTGC
The DNA here is from genome assembly GCA_903798255.1 of Fraxinus quadrangulata. Classification (NCBI taxonomy): domain Eukaryota; kingdom Viridiplantae; phylum Streptophyta; class Magnoliopsida; order Lamiales; family Oleaceae; genus Fraxinus; species Fraxinus quadrangulata. The sequence goes on from CAIGRB010156844.1 coordinate 80,478, forward strand.
AAATACCATAAGCACCACATACTTTATAAGTATCACAATGATCTGATGGTATATTCAGGTAAAGGACCCAGTCTTCGATTCGATGGACCCATGTCCAGCGCTGTGCGACACCACTCGGACTCAAAGTAACTCTTGAAATAATTGATCTGTCAATAGCTTCTTCCCTATAGAATGTCTTGTTCTCATCCATGATAAATTCGAAAGTGTATGTTGGATCCAGCCTTGAATTTGGTATCCCACTAAAGCGAAGACCATTCCAGGGTCCCATTCTACAAATAATTACATTACCTTTTTTTAAGATGTTTTGTGGATATCCGGTCGGATCTATGTAAAATCTATAATCTCCTGGAGCTGGATCATTATTGTTCGTCCACGATATTAGGTAGTTCTGTATACCTGTTGCAGAATTCCAACCAAAATTCATGTCTGGCAGAAATGTATCGGTTAAATAATCAAAACTTTGCCAGAGAAAATTCTCTGGACGATCATCATTTGCTTCTCTAAGGACAAGATTTCCCGAGTCCAACAATTGAAAAACTGGAGTCTTAGCAACCCTTGATGTATTTAAAGACCATATGATGTTACTAGTGTCATTCTGAAGAACCAACACACCTGGCTCGAGGACCTTCAAGATGCCTGATGTACTCGTTACCGGAATTTCTCTATTAGCTACCCAAACTGCTTTGAAAATAGTTACGTTGGTGTACCATATTCCCACATACCGATTATTTGTGTTATTTGGGTTGAAAAATCCCAGTTCAAATCTCCCCCCGGATGAAACCAAGGTGTCGCCATCTCTGAGGATCTGTGTTGTATTGATGGTATCAATTGCAGTGCAAATCTTTAGGATGGACGGTAAGGATGATAGGAGAAGAAGAAAGCATGCAACTTTAATTGATTTGATCATGTTTAATCTCTAATTTTGTGACTTTGTATCTTCAGCATTCAATAAAGGGTTTCAAACAGGAAGAAACAACATTCCTAGCCATCCATTATCTACATTCTTAAAATTCTACACGGCTCGTTAACCTGACTTGCATGGGCTCTAGATGATTGACATTTCATCATTTGGTACCACAGTTTCAGGCTGCTAATGAAAAGTAAACTTTTCAATTGATTCTACAGTTTGGTCAAAATTTGACATAAGATGGTCGCTTTTGACACCTATTTTGTAAGCTCAAACGTCTATGCTTGACCAAAAACTGAAGAACGAGAACAATATATTCCTTGTTTGAGCCAAAATTTTTCAAAAACTCATTTTTTAAACTCATTTTTAACCATACATTCTCCGATAAAATATATTTACATGTAAATCAAAAACTTTTTCTTATTTTTTAATCACACATTCTCAAAAAAATAAATAAAAAATAAAAATAAAAATAATGGTAAATATTCCAAAACTCAATTTCCTCCAAAATGGGTTCAAACAAGGGCAATTATTCTTATCGATCTAGTGCTTTGTTTAAGTTATCAATGTTAGGTTTTGTAACAAAAATTCTATATGATTTAGAAATTCTTGTTGTAAATAGACCAAGAAGAGAACCCAAGTTCATAAAGAGATTGCGAAATGTAAAAGTAATATCGAAATGATCTAACTAAAAGTAAAAGAGGTAGTTGTGAGTTACTGTTCACAATCCGGATTTGTGATCGGCTCACAAATTATGAATTGGGTCGGGTTTGCTGAGCCGCTTGAAAGTGGGTTGGGTTTTGAAACTACATCGTCTTGTGTAAACAATAAGTGTTCTTTTGCTTTCTCTTTCGAGAACATTCATTTCATCTTGCTTTGGTTTTTCTCTTTCTTTCTAGATTTGGTGTTAGGTTTCGTGACAAAAATGCTATGTGATTTAGAAGTTTGTTGCATGAAGGAATCCTCTTTAATCTTGGTTTAGAAGTATGGGTTGATTAGGAATCAAATTTCATTGTGTTTTGGGAGTTCAATTGAATCAAGGAGTTTTGGAATGGATGAATTAGTGTTTTAAATCACTTGGGACAGAGCCAGGGCGCGGCCCTTAGGCGCCAAGAGAAGAAAAACAAACAAAATGGCCTGCGCCTGGGGGTTGGCACTAACGCATAGGCGCTACTGGTATGAGAAGAATCATGATATGTTTTGGTTTCTGACGCGATTTTGGACTCTACTTCATCCATAATTTCGAGATTTGGTTTTTTTAAATATTCCACAAGGCATAAGTACTTCATAAGGTGAAAAGGCAAGACTCAAGAGAGATTATAACAATATAATTGTTGTATACTTTAGAAACAAGAGAGAATTGCTTAGATTAGATTGAGAGGATCAAAATCTTGTAAGATAATTGTTTGTTTCTTTGTATAAAAAATTCTCCTCTTCCACAATTTTCTTCATTGTTGTGTGATCCATTAAATTTCAAATTGTCCATATTTTTCGTCTTTAATTATTTGACCGATTTCTCAACAAGTGATATGAAAACGTTTTTTATATCAAGTTGATTCATTGTTGGGAGGAATTCACAACATTAGCTCACAAGAAATCAACAAATATAAGTGCTAATAGAAAACGAAACTTAAGCTAAATAAAGTGAACACAAGCAACTGAAATAGTAAGAAAAATAAATTGCAAAAACTCGAACAGGAAATACACTGCAAAGAAAGAACCGTATCTTATTCATTAAGCCCTCAGGCCAAACTTCAAAATCTGTGCTTCAACTCAAGAACAAACCACTTTTATGCTCGAATCAAACCCAAAGGAAGATTACAAATGGAATGACACTCAGACAAGCCCAATATATTTAACAAATGAGAACTCTCTTCACTAACAACACGATTCACTTAAGAATCAACACCCAATACAAGTAAATCACCCAAGATTACAGGCTATTGAGGGAAAACAGAAATCAAACGGGATTATTTGATTTCAACATAGAAGAGAAGAGAAATCTCGAAGAGTAGCGCGGAGAGAGCAAAAGAGAATGGAAGAATCTCGAAGCCAAAAAAAAAAGTGAAAGACTCAAACCCTAGACGCCTATTTTAAATTAGTCACTCAACAATCACCAATCCAACGGTGTTGGAGGCGACATGTGGTGGCTCCATTTGCGTCCATTTCATCAAGTAAGAGGAAACACGGTTTCAAGCCTTCAAGCAAATCACGTTTTCTTGCACCAATTAATACCAACAGATTTTTAGTTAGCTGGGCCTCCATTGATTTTCAGCTGGGCCAAATCAATAAGCCCAATGGGCATTTGCATCATTGTACCAAAATCCCTTCATACTCTACCATGGTACAATGATTCACATTCATCAGTGGTTATTTATCAATCACAAATATGATAAGCACATATTGCAGCATCCACAGATCAGCAAGGAACCACATTCAGCAAGGTTAAACAGTCCAGGAATTTGTGTAAGGGTAGAACTTTAGTACCTACATCAGCAGGGTTGTAATTAGTAGATATGTTGTCAAGTTTCATAACACCTTGTGAAATAATATCTCTAATAAAATGAAATCTAACATCAACATTCTTAGATCTATTATGCAAAACAAGATTTCTACTTAAATGAATTGCAAATTGGCTATCAGAATAAAAAAACATTTCCTTTAACAAAACCAAATTCATTAAGTAACCATTTTAACCAAATTCCTTATTTGGTTGCATCTGTGGCTGCAATGTATTCAGCTTCAGTTGAAAACAAAGCCACAATCTTTTGAAATTGGGATTTCCAGCTTATGCAAGAATTACACAAAGTATACATGTATTATGAAGTAAATTTTCTTTTATCCCAATCACCTGCATAATCAGAGTCAGTAAACCCTTTTTAAAACAACGCTTGTTTTCTAAACTGAATCCTCAAGTTTGAGGTCCCCTTAATGTACATAAGAAGCCATTTCATGGCTTCCCAACGTGTTTCATCTGGATTTGACATATATCTACTCAAAACACTTATGGAATATGCCAAATCAGGTCTAGAACACACCATGAGGTACATTACAGACCCAACTGCATTAGGATAATGCACTTGTGCCATTCTTTCAAACTCTTCTTTTGTTTTAGGACATAAATCATTTGATAGTTTAAAATGATTAGCTAAGGGAATACTAACACTTTTGGATTCAGCCATAGAAAACTTACTAAGCAATTTTAAAATATAGGATTTTTTGCTAAGGCTTAGTGTGCCTTAGGATTTTTGGCTAAGGCTTAGTGTGCCTTCTCTTCTATATCTCTTAACTTTCATACCTAAAATCTTTCTAAATGGACCTAAGTCCTTCATTTCAAATTCAGATTTTAGTTTGTCTTTAATTTCCTCTATCTCCTTTATGTCATGACTTGCTAATATCATGTCATCCACATAAAGGAGTAGGTAAAGTGAATTAGCTCCACCTTTACCCTTACAATAAAGATAAGTATCGAAGTTACTTCTCTTAAATCCAAGTCCAAGAACAAAATTGTCAGTTTTTTTATACCATTGTCTTGGAGCTTGTTTTAAGTCATAAAGAAATTTCTTAAGAATGCATACTAAGTTAGATTTTTTGTTCACTTCCAATCCTCTAGGTTGTTTCATGTAAATGGTTTTGCCTAAATCTCCATTTAGAAAAATAGTTTTTACATCTAATTGGTCCAACTCCCAATTAAATTGAGTGGCCAAAGCAAGAATGACTCTAACTGTAATAAACTTTACTACAGGTGAAAAAATTTCATTGAAATCAACTCCTTCTTTGTGAGTAAAACCTTTTGCTATCAAACGAGCTTTATATCATATGTCATTCTCACTTTGTTCACCCCTTTTTATTTTAAAAATCCATTTACAATCCACAACCCTCTTACCCTCCAGTATTTTTTCCAAAATCCATGTCCTATTTTTATTAAAAGACTCCATTTCATCTTGTATTCTGCAAGCCAAAGTTTGGAATCTTTGCTACTCAAAGCTTCTTCATAGAATTTAGGTTCTTCCTCAATCATATCATGATAGGACAACAAGAAAACATCATCTTCAAACCTAGCTGGAGGTCTAATAGTCCTTCTTTCCATATCCTTAACAAGTTGGTAATGAACTAAGAGCTGTTCAGACTCTAAATCAGCCTCAAAATTCTCAACAGATTCATTTTCAGCTTTAGGTTGCTCATTATTTTGAGGGACAGATTGGTCAGAACCATCCCCAGATTGCTCCACCAAACTCAACCCTTCTTCTCACATTTTCAGATTGATCAGATGTCTCTAAAAGGTGTGCAGGTTGCTGTTCAGACTTAAAATAGGGCAGGTCATCCTCATTAAATACTACATTTCTACTTATAATGACCTTATAGCCTTTAAGCTCTCTAACCCATAGTCTATAGCATTTAACCCCTTCCCCGTGCTAAAAAAAACACTTAAGAGCTCTAGGTTCCAATTTACCTTCAGTTTGGTGTGCAAAGGCACCACACCTAAAAACCCTCAAATCACTAAAGTCAACTGGTTTTCCTCTCCATTTCTCTTCAGGGATCATAAAGTCTATAGCACTAGAAGGGCATATATTGATCAGATAACTAGCAGTCGTAAGTGCTTCACCCTAAAAAAATTTAGGTAGGCCAGAACATAACAACATGCATCTAACTTTATCAAGAATAGTACGATTCATTCTTTCAACCAATCCATTTTATTGTGATGTGTGTGTGACTGTTCTATGTCTTAACATACTAGATAATTTGCACAATTCATCAAACTCATAATTGCAGAATTTCAAACCGTTATCAGTTCTTAAAAATTTAATTATTTTATCAGTTTAGTTCTCAATTAAAAGTTTTCATTCTTTAAAAATATTAAATGTGTCAGATTTTGATTTTAGCAAAAAGGTCCAATTTTTTCTTGAAAAATCATCAATAACAAGCAAATAATATTTGAAACCAAAATGAGTATACACAGTTGCTGGTCTCCACGGATCAGCTTGCAAATATTCAAGTATGGAGACAGATTTATGCATTTCAAGTAGAAAATATAATCTATTATGCTTTCCTAAAATGCAATAGTCACAAAAACTCAATTTTTCAATGTTATCTTTACCAAAAACACCATTTTTTTTCAAAATCTGAAGACATTTATCACTAATATAGCATAATCTTTTGTGCCATATTTGTGATTTATCATTTGGGACTGAGATTACTACAGAAGTGGAATTGAAAAAAAATTAGTTTGTAAAATGTAAATGTCATGTCTCTTGTGAACTTCTACAATCAGTTGAGAGTCCCTTGAGATTTTAATGTATCCCCTATTAATCACAATGTCAAAGTTAAGGTCATCTAAAACTCCTAAGGAAATCAAATTTCTTTGCAAATCAAGAACATTTCTTGTCTTTTCAAGAATCAACTAATTATTCCCTTTTAAGTTCAAAGTGATAGTTCTCACACCTTTTACTTGACATGTCATGTCATGTGATTATCCATTAAAACCTTACCACCAGTTATATTTTCAAAATCAGTAAATCATTCCTTATTAGGACACATATGGTAGATGCAACCGGAGTCAAGAATCCACTCTTGACAAGGTGGGCAGCTAACAGTCACATAAACTTTATCAATATTGGAGTTATTATAAGCCAAAGCAGCCCCACCATCATTTTTAGACTTATTATTAGAGTTATAAAGCTTTTTAGAACATTTTTTAATAAAATGACCTTCTTATAGNAAACACACCCTGTTTTTTCAAAATCTGAAGACCTTTATCACTAATATGGCCCAAGCTTTTGTGCCATATTTGTGATTTATCATTTGGGACTGAGATTACTACAGAAGTGGAATTGAAAAAAAATTAGTTTGTAAAATGTAAATGTCATGTCTCTTGTGAACTTCTACAATCATTTGAGAGTCCCTTGAGATTTTAATGTATCCCCTATTAATCACAATGTCAAAGTTAAGGTCATCTAAAACTCCTAAGGAAATCAAATTTCTTTGCAAATCAAGAACATTTCTTGTCTTTTCAAGAATCAACTAATTATTCCCTTTTAAGTTCAAAGTGATAGTTCTCACACCTTTTACTTGACATGTCATGTCATGTGATTATCCATTAAAACCTTACCACCAGTTATATTTTCAAAATCAGTAAATCATTCCTTATTAGGACACATATGGTAGATGCAACCGGAGTCAAGAATCCACTCTTGACAAGGTGGGCAGCTAACAGTCACATAAACTTTATCAATATTGGAGTTATTATAAGCCAAAGCAGCCCCACCATCATTTTTAGACTTATTATTAGAGTTATAAAGCTTTTTAGAACATTTTTTAATAAAATGACCTTCTTATAGACAATAAAACAGATTAAACTTGGACTTCATTATCAAATTAATGCCACTAACAAATTCTTTCCTATCAAATTTTAACTCTAACTCTTTAGACCTTAAAGCATTAATGATCACTTCTGTGGTTAGAGTGTCCCTACCATATTCAATTACATTTTTAACATCTTTATATTTATCACCAATTGAATTCAATAAGACCACAGCCAACTGCCCATTTGAGAGTTTCTCGTCACAATTGGTANATTCTAGTTCTTTAGATCTTAAGGCATTAATTATCACCTCAGTAGTTAGAGTATCCCTCCCATATTCAAGAGCACTTCTAACATCTTTATACTTATCACTAATAGAGTTTAGAAGAACCACAGCCAACTGATCTTTTGAGAGCTTCTCATCACAGTTGGCTAGGTCACGGGATAGTCTATTGAACCTGTCAATGTTGGATTCAAGATCAAGAGAAGGGTCCAGTTTGAAACCAAAAAATTGTTTTAAAAGATACACCTTATTAGGCATAGTTTTATTCAAATAGGTGGTTTCCAATTTCTTCCACAATTCAGCAGTAGTCTTAGTCTCACCAATTTCTCTAATCACATTGTCAGATAAATGCAAGAAAACAGTACTCCATGCAGTTTCATCTTGTTCAGTCACTTTACTAGATTCAAGATCAGTCAGCCATGACTCATCAATAGCCTTAGCACATTTTTGTTGAAGTAAAAGAGCTCGCCAGAGACTAAAGTCTCCTTTGCCATTAAAAACTTCCAGTTCAAATTTTGAAGAAGACATTGTTTGAAAATATGAATGAAATGGATGTATACAGATCAATCACACACCAACCAATAACTTACAATGCAGATTTGTCAAGTATCAACACACAAGGGACACTACAGAATATACAAATTGCAAGTACAGAGAGCAGGTACATCAGAATTATATCACACTGTACACAATTTAACCAAATTATACAGAGGCAAAAAATTATATACAAAACTCAATCAAGCTTAAGTAATACTGCAGGAATGTTTTTTTAAGAAATCAAGATTATCAAGAATCTTGACTTTGGTCCAAGTAACCCTCATATTCCAAACAACTCTTGATTTCCAGTAAAGGAATTACAAGGAGTCAATGATTCAGGTGTTCAAAATACAATGCAGAAAATCTACAGAAGGCAGAAATCCAAACAAAGTAGAAAATCTAATCATGGCAGAAAACTCAATCAAGTCAATAAAACCAACTAGGCAGTAAAACTGAACAAGTCAGAACACCCAAATGAGGCAGAATACTCAACACAATATAAACAGCTTGATAGAATCAAGAAAAATTCAAATAATGGAAAGATCTCACCAAAGCCCCTTTAATTAGGGTTTCATGAAATCACGCAGTCAAACTCAATATACAGTAACAGTGTCAAGATAAAGCCCAACAAACATCAAGAACTTCCAAAATGCTCTGATACCACTGTTGGGAGGAGTTCACAACATTAGCTCACAAGAAATCAACAAATATAAGTACTAACAGAAAATAAAACTTGAGCTAAATAAAGTGATCAATAAACTGAACACAAGCAACTGAAATAGTAAGAACAATAAATTGCAAAAACTTGAATATGAAATGCACTGCAAAGAAAGAACCGTATCTTATTCATTAAGCCCTCAGGCCAAACTTCAAAATCTGTGCTTCAACCTCAAGAATAAACCACTGTTATGCTTGAATGAAACCCAAAGGAAGATTACAAATAGGATGACACTCAAACAAGCCCAATATATTTCACAAATGAGAACTCTCTTCACTAACAACACGATTTACTCAAGAATCAACACCCAATACAAGTAAATTACCCAAGATTACAGGCTATTGAGGGAAAATAGAAATCAATGGGATTATTTGATTTCAACAGAGAAAAGAAGAGAAATCTCGAAGAGCGGCGTAGAGAGAGCACAAGAGAATGGAAGAATCTCGAAGCAAAAAAATTGAAAGACTTAAACCCTAGACGCCTCTTTTAAATGGGTCACTCAAGAATCACCAATCCAACGGTGTTGGAGGCGACATGTGGTGACTCCATTTGCGTTCATTTCATCAGGTAAGAGGAAACACGGTTTCAAACCTTCAAGCAAATCACGATTTCTTGCACCAATTAATACCAACAAAATTTTAGTTAGCTGGGCCTCCATTGATTTTCAGCTGGGCCAACTCAATAAGCCCAATGGGTATTTGCATCATTGTGCCAAAATCCCTTCATTCATAACAATCAATAATAGCAGAATTTATTTATTACATGTATAGAATTCTTGCTCTACTATTTGCAGATATAACAGTTGATGTTTAAGAATAAATCAGGTGGGAAAAGAGCAAGAAAATGTATTGTTTGCCAAGAAAAGACGTCCCTCTTTCCCAATGGTATTCTCCCAACTATTTATAGCAAATATTTCAAATGCTACTGAATTTAATGTAATTGGTAACTATTACATCTGAAAATAATTGATATTTAGACCTAACAACATTTAGAGGGAGGTAATGTGTATAATACTGGATTAAAAAAATAATAATAAGCAACAAGTCTAGTATTATTATCTCTAAATTATTAAGTTTAATCCAATTCAACCCTAGTTATCAATCAAGCATATAGATATCAAAACATAATTGTAAATCAACACCAAATGTGATGACGAAGGAAAATTCTTTGAAGAACTCTTCACATGGATAAAAACCTCTGTGCAAACCTTACCAAAATGATCCAGTAGAAAAGATAACTTACAATTGGTCCATATAGAACTAAACCTTAATAGACTATGACCACTCAACTTGTAAATCACGGAAAAATCTCTTTAATTGTGCCTCCAGCACTTTCCAGAATTCTGGACTTCTTTTCCCTTCATGTGAATCACCAAGAAAGAACCTCTTTGTTCTCCAAACTCCAGCTCCTTTTCTCGGACTTCAAAACTTTGAAGGATTATTGACAAAGGATTTGATTTTTATTGACAAAGGATTTGATTTTTAGTGTGTGTTCTTTGGATCTTTTGTTTTTTGATTTCATGGTTGAGCCAAGAGAATTATAGAATTCATAATTGATCTCTATATAATGTTCCCTTAAATGAATAAAGGCTCAACCAACAATACATAACACGCTTAGGACGGACTATGGCTTAAGTAAATATAATATGGAGTGTTTGAGGCTATTTGGGACTCTAAAATATGTTGAAAATCGTAACCTAGGGTTGTCCAATTATCAAATCGCTCGAGCAGTGACCTCACGACCAGCGAGTGGTCACACGTCCACACAAGCACTGGGCATGCAATTGGCTAGTAGTAGATTCACTGCTTTTTTTTTTTTTTTTGGCTCGAGCGTTCCACGGAGTATAACGAGCGATTTTGCTGTAATTTTTTCTCTTTGTTCCATCTTTGATATTTTCAAGACATACTCGCAACCCCAACTCTTTGACTCAAATTACAACTCAATAAATTATAATTTTGGACACGAAAAAAACCGACACAATTTCAACCTAAGAGACTTCTCCTTTGACATTCCAAGACAAAATCATTTATTTCAACAATACGATCAATACAACCTAATACTACTAACCTAAAGACTCAATACCCAAACTTCATCTCAATAACTTGTCATACATGTTTCAACAATACAATAAGCACAACCTAACTCTACTAACCAAAAGACTTAATACCCAAACTTCATCTCAACAACTTGTATTACTTGTTTCCTAAAACACATAAAATTAGCAATACCATGTGTAAACGTAAGAGGAAACTCACAATAAAGCTTATAACTAAATCATATAAATAACGCAAATATAACATGTGTAACAACAAAATATGTAACATTACAAGTGCATCAGTAACTTAGAAACAAAAACATGACAAGTTGAGAAAGATATATCAATAGACAAACTAGCAACTCAAAATATGATATTGATATTATACAAAACACTTAACATAATATCAGTAAGGCAAAATATCAAATCCTACTAGACAGATCATCAATCAAAAATATTTCTCCCCTAACTCAAATATAAAAAACAAAAACTACTCCCCTTAATGCATATACTACTCACCCCCTGAAATAAGTAATAATCTCTTCCTCTTTTTGTTACGAATAACAAAGGGAAACATGTAACACAATTATAAATAACACAAAGAAAAATGAGTTAAAAACTACGCACATGGACACACTATGCAAACCATGAGATGAGATTTTTTTGTTTTTTTTTTTTTTGTTTTTACAAAGTAACATCTTTTTCATGGATTTTTAAATATAATTTCATATCTTAAAAGTTCAAATCGCGTGATCTCGAGAATAGTAAATTTGCTTGCTTATACATGTATACTTATAAAGAGTGAAATTTTCCCATATAAATCATTCTAAACTTATATGGAGTAAATTATATAAGCAACCTATGTGTGAAAAGTGCCACTAATCTCATGTATGCAAGACTCAAAATCTTAAATCAGTGAGAAATAACATATAAAGAAATCACTGGTGAATCAACGTTTTCTTCAAATTATGAAAGTCAAACTTAGTGCTACTAGGACCTTTTAAACAAAATAGCTCAATTTATATTTTCATTTTATAACTTTTTCTTTCTTCCCCTATCGTTGAGAGCACACAAGCGCACGCGCACACATATAATTCTCCATTTTTTTCAGATCTTATGTATGAACTTTTCTTCTTTAAACTTTCTTAATGACTCTTGTAATGAGCTTTAGGTAGAGCCTCCCAAGTCAGATGACTATAAGACACCAAATTTTTAGATACCCAGCAAGCTTAATTACTCATGTCATAAAGACTATGAAGAGAAGTATAAGATGTATCACAATTTTTCTATGAAATTCTAATCGTTTTGAAACTCAATACAATTTTCTTTTTGAGAAATATACAAGAGCTTAGATCAGCTAGTTAAAGATGATTTCATATTCAAAGTTACCTCTTCACACCAATGATCGTCATCCCAAATCTCACATACGACATCAAGACTCGCTCACAAGAGCTTAATGTATGCTATGCAAATGATACATGAAGTAACCTATATCAAGTACTCCAAACAAGTTCCAAACAAAGTCAATGAAAACCTTATTCACCGTTCATTAATTTTAATAGTACTTGATTATAATATAATATGTCCAATCACTTTAAAGCATTATAGAATCAAAAATCATTTTCCCCTTTTTTTTAATTTTTATTTTATTTTATAAAACAAATAATGCAAAACAAATGAGACAAGGAAAAAGTTAGAACGAATGCATGAATAGGTAGATATTATGAACAATGAAAATACATGTACCTTGAAGAGCAACACTAAGAACACCGCAATTTATGACATTACTTTGATCAAAATTCACTCTTCTTAACCCAAATCTTCCTAAAAGATGGGGTTATCTTAGTCAATTGAGTCATCACATCATTCAAGTGACTGACTTGATTAGAGAATCCTAATCCAACTAGTGATGTTCTAGCTTCTATTCCTATTTAAGAATTTGCGACACTCAGACCTTATGTGTCCTAACTCACTACAATTGTGACAAGTGGGAATGAACTTAGAAGTACTTCTAGTAAACCTTAGGTTGAGGAAACCTATATTGCACAAATGATTTTTGTCATATGGCTCCTATATTCTCAGACTTGATAAAGGCATGTGACAACTTGTTTTTAGAAGAATAGTGGTACGAGAATTTGCTTCATTATAGCCTAATTATCTCCCATTCCCAACAGGTTATTCATTCCAAACTCCTCAACTTTGACTTCTAAGCTCTCCTTTCACTACTAAAAATTAGCTTATCACCAACAGATAATTACCAAAAGATTGCATCCGTTGCTAATTAGAAACAGATTATTCGTTTGTAAAAGTAATAAAGTTTTAACTATGATAATTAGCAACGAAATTCTTATTGGTAAAGCTGATATCTCTTTACCAATTAATATTCCATTCCTACTGTAGTCGTTTTGATAGAAAAGAATAATAGGAATTACAGATTTATATGCTTTAATCAAATCCTTTTTTCACATACAAACCCTAAATAAAACTCCATGTT
>CAIGRB010156886.1:0-12882 GCA_903798255.1 Fraxinus quadrangulata
CCAAATTTGAACTCCCAACGGTAGGAAATTACCCCAACGCCCATCAAGGTAGCGCGGGGGCGCTACTATTCTTGGATGAAAAAGATTTCAATGGGTACAGGGCGCCTAATTTTATTTTTTATTTTTATTTTTTTTTTTCATTCCACACTCTCTTTTTATTTTGAACAACAAATTATTATCAGAAACCTGCTCTAATGTCTAACAGGCGTCCACAAGAAAATTACTACACGAACATTCAAGAAAATGTTGGAAGAAAGCTCTAGAATCCTAGATCGCAATTAGCCATCAACGTCTTCCACGTAAACTTTTGTCCCCCAGATGTTTTTCAGCTTCCACAAATTCTTTCACAAACCGCCTTATTACATCGATAATTATCAACCCTTTTTTTGTGTATATATGTGTGTGTGTGTGTGTGTGTGTATTGCCGCCTTTCATCATTGTTCGACATTTACCCAAGCAATTCGAGCCGAAAAGAGTAGACTTCAGAGAAATATCTCTGTTTAGCTTGATCGTGAACAAGAATCCAATTCTGTGAACTGAGCATTTTTGTTAATTTTGCACCAGAGATGGAATCTAGTGGAGGGCCACCTTCCTATTACAGCATTCTTGGGGGTAAATGCAGAGTCTTCGGATGAAGAAATACGTCGTGTTTATCGTAAGCTTGCTATGGTATGCTTCAAACTTCACAATCTTAATTCTTCTTTAGTTTCAGTTTTTTCCTTGCGGGGTGGGTGTGTAAAAATTGAATGATAATGGTCCATCATTCTTAAATCTTGGTTAAATGGCAATATATTGTTCAAAACTCTATGTTTAGTTATAACTTTTGCGTGTTACATATTTCTGCAGCAATGGCATCCAGATAAATGGACTGACCCTACACAGCTTGGTGAGGCTAAGCAGAAATTTCAACAAATTCAAGAGGCCTATTCAGGTGATATTTTCTTTTCAATTTTTTTTTCTATTTTCTTGAAATAATTATTTTCTGTTTGTTGATTCTTGTTGGTTGAGAAAGATAGGTTGAACTTCTTTACTGATTGAATTTTATTTGGCTAAAAACAGTGTTATCAGATCATAGCAAGAGGACAATGTATAATGCAGGAGTATATGATCCTGATGATGACGATGAGGAAGTAGAAGTAGGTGTTTGTTTAGAATGTCCAGATTTAGATAATTAATGTATTTTGGAGAGATTATATTTCTCACAGTATTTTAACTTTATTCTCTCTACAGGGATTTGCTGATTTTCTTGAAGAAATGATCTCTTATGAATGATGTGAGGGAAGAGGTATGGATATCATGAGTTCATTTTTAAACAACATTTTCTTGAATTCTCATTTTTTAATTATTATGCAGAATTCGAAACCTTTTGAGTTGGCCTTTGTTTAGCTATGTTTTATACGATTTGTTTGGAGAGCGGTTACGATAATTCTCTGTTTCTCCGCGAAGATCTGCTAATAGTTCTTTCTTTCAAGTTTAGTCATATTCTCGGCAATTGAGTTTGTATTCCTTTTGTAACTTGTTGAATATTGTTTTCATTCTTGATACGGTTTACATTGTCACTGTCTTCCAATTGCTTATTTATATGAACTAAACATGGCGTGAATTATGCATAAGCTATGTAACTAATTTAGCCCATTTGGTAGAGATTAAAATCAGATTTTAACAAATTTTGATAACAGTTGATGAAATATGTGGTTGAAAAGTTGTGGATTCTATGAAATGTATGGTTAAAATTAATTGTTGATTTTGACTTAGATTTTTTAGGGGTACCAAACATGGGCTTAATCTTCATTGAAATTCAAAATAATGTATATTTAGCAGTTGATCTGATAGTTTAATGGAGAAAAGACATAGTAAGTTAATGTAATTGGGAATACGTTGATTGATTTCTTCGGTTTTCTGATTGTCTCTTGAGAATAATATCTTGAAAATAGAACATTCTAATAGAAGCTGTTATCAAGAGTACGATGTATTGCAAACATTTATCTTCTTATTTACTGATTTGTTATGGAAGCATCTTTTATGTATTATAACCAGTAGTTTATTAGGTGATGAAAATATGTGGCTTTGACCTTAACTGGTTAAATTTGTTCATGGACCAGTTTGTAACCTCCATCCTAGGAAAGGGTTAAATTTCTAAGACCATTGGCATCTTGACTGATGGATATGTAATTCTCTTTGTAAAAGTCTTGTCAGTTGCGATTCATTTCTCGTTTCCTCGAATGTGTCCTTTTTAAAGCTTTGACTCACTACCCCGCGTTTCTGGATGCAGGGTTAGACATACCACATTGAGGAGCTACAAATTATGTTTTGGGAGATGGCTCGAGGTTTTGAGATTCCTCAATGGACAAGTTCTCAGCAATCCATGTACGAGTGGCAATGGTGTTCTGGACACGGTCTATATAGCTCCGGAACTGCACTGGGAAGTTCGTGGGAAGCAAGCCTAATGGATGGTAACCCACATTTACATAGGTCTTCCTTTGAAATGCATAAAGCAAATAGATTTTGCTAATGAGAAATAAGTGTGAAGTCTTCAAACAGTTCTTTCAAACAAAGTGCCCTTTTGGAGGAAGAATATTTGTTTATCCTGAGGCACGGCGTGATGTAACCTGGTAAACAGAAGAAATATTGTAGCCATTTCTTACAATGAGGGCAGTGAGAGAGCTGTTGATGTAGCTTCTTGAATGTGAATATTCATGTTGGTGATGAAATATAACTCCATGGGCAGTATTCGTTTAGTTTTTATGCTGTTCTTTGAAGCAATTTTGTATTGGTTCATAGTGAAATGAATGAACATTAGACTTCTCACTTCATTCATGGCAGTAGGAATGTCAATTTTAGTTGTCCATAGTTAACCATAAACCATTTGAAGGCTCCAAGAATTT
The DNA here is from genome assembly GCA_903798255.1 of Fraxinus quadrangulata. Taxonomy (NCBI): domain Eukaryota; kingdom Viridiplantae; phylum Streptophyta; class Magnoliopsida; order Lamiales; family Oleaceae; genus Fraxinus; species Fraxinus quadrangulata. The sequence continues at coordinate 2,886 of CAIGRB010156886.1, forward strand.
TACTAGGAAAAATTATATGGAGGCTTGATGAAAGGCTACGAGTTTTACCACTACTGGACTTTCAATGGCTTAGGCTGAAATGATTGATCTAGATGATCATAAAAACATGTTAGGTAAATCTCGATTTTACTACATTGATCTTTGTTGTCCTAGCTAAAATGTCGACACTCATTGCTTTAACTTTTAATAATCTAATTTCACCTCGCAGCTGTAACACAACTGATTTGAGCTTTAATTAAGCATTATTTAAAAATAAGTATATTACGTGGATAAGATAAAAGACGAGTGCTAGGCTTGCTTTCTTGGGGTAGAAGATGAATAGTTGAACTAAGTCACTTCCACGTAGAGGATGAGTAGTTTAATGGCCTTATGAGGTAAACCTCTATCTATCCAACGTACATATGCAGTTAGATTTTTTCTTCTTTCAGGCTCGAGTTTGCATGGTCAGTTTCAGTCTGGCTGGCTTGAATTGTTTTTTGAGTGTGTTATTGGTAAGAGTAGCAACTAGTTCCAACTTCTTGAACACTAGAGATATTGAACGAGGAAGATGTCTCACCTAGATATGAGGGGGAAGGTCAATTTGACTCTCGAATCTTGGACATGATATTTAATATTAAACCGATTAATGATGCCTATGATGCAAGATGGATTTTATCGGCAGGGAGGGGGGCTAATGCGTCCTAATCAATAATGCAGGTATGAGAAGGTAGGCCCAAGCTAATAATTATTTGTGAGCGTAATTATATAAGCAAGTATGATTGAGACCGATTGATCAAACGGAGACCAAATATTTCCTCTGACTAATAACTATGAAAATGTTGACGCTTGATCTTGAAATTTGTCGTAATTTTGAATACTTAATTTGGAAGTAAAATATCGTTTCATTTGATTTTTGTTTTTGGATTCAGAATCTAAAACAAAAGTTAGTGTTAAAGAATAAAGACAACATATAATTTTAATTAAGATTAAATAATTAAAATATGATGGTATAAATTATTACAATCTTGGATTTGGATTCCATCAAATTATCTTAAATCGTTTACTCAACCAATTCATTTGATTCCTCACATTTAGAATCTGTCTGACGTGACTTTTGAAAAGTTAAAAAGAATTTATTGATATTCAAAAGTTGCTTTTGGTCATTTGTGAATAATTTTATGAAAGTATTTCTTCGAATTAGAATATTATTTAGTATAAGCCGATCAAATATGACTTTCACTAAAAGCACACTCAGAATAGGAAATCATTTTAGAAATTAATTTTCAAACAAAAATTATAATTTTTTTTTTCAAGAAATCCTTCTACATAAAGCAAAAGTAAAATTCATGTGCAACGGGTCTTTCCCGTCTTAGTCAACCAAGAGGACCGGCCATTTAATCAATAATGAATGCTGAAAATTGTGCTGTTTCAAATTGAAGATTTACAACTAAGATGGGCTGTCTAAAAGCACAAACAGTGACTTTATCAAGTACGTGAATCCATTATAGCTTCCTTGATTTTATCACTTGACAATGGAGCCTTCTCCACATATTACCGTTTAATGAAATTAATGCAAGGGTGTGGAAGGTCATCCACATGGGCAAACATGACCTGCCCATTGTTTCACACATTATAATCGAACATCACATTCTTTTTATACAATTACGGATATATTCGATACATAGAATCCGTTAGTATTGAAAAAAAAAAAAAATGAAATCCACATTCAGTGTATCAACATTGTTTTATAAATAGAATTGGCACCTACATGAAAAAGAAGTGTCCATGATCGAACCAAGAATGAACATATGGTAAAAAAAAAAAAAAAATGAAAACAAAAATTTGGGGCCGAACTTACCTATTCTGGGTTAACTCGGATTATTTTGGAGGTTAATCGACAGGTTGGATTGTTATTTTAATGGTTTCAAAATTTTCAATTTTATCAAAGTAAACGCATGTATTTATTAAATAATATGCACAATTATTGAAAGTTGATGCAAAGCCAAGAAAATATGATCAATTAAGTCCTAATTTGTGACCTAAAAAGTGGACCACCACCCCACATGCATTCTTGTAGATTAAGTCAATTCCAATTTCCATGCATAGATATGAACCAATTCATCTTGTCACTCTCTCTTCTATTTGCATTCTAACGTCCCAATTCATTTTCCAAAGTACTTTAGAAATTTTCCTTCTCTTTATTCCGCTCCACAGAAAAATCAAATTCCATCATCTCCAATTCCAAATTTCCATGGCCATCTTCAAAATGTTGAAGAAATTCACTGTTTTTTTGGTTATCGTCTCAATCGCGGTTCGAATCGACGGATTGAATACAAGAAAGCTCGATGATGAAACATCACCGGATTTGCAGAACAAGTGTGGAAACTGTCCTTGCAACAACCCGTGTAACCAAGCCCCACCGCCTCCTCCACCACCTTCACCACCACCACCACCTCCACCGAAGATTAAGCCACCAAGCAACTACTGCCCACCTCCACCCAGCGGCTGCAGCGGCTGCGGCCAGTACCCTCCAAATCCTCCTTACATATCCATAAATGGTCCACCGGGAAATCTGTACCCCGTCGACCCCTATTATTCCGGTGCTACCCGGAGGTTCTCTCTAGGATTGCCATTTTTTATCAGCACTATATTGGGACTCCTAGTTTTCATATGAATAAGACGAAAGGACAAAATTTTATGCAATCCATGAGGAGGTGAAGAATTTCTTGGGATAAGAATTTTTTTCTAATCCTTAGGTTGGTGTTGTCAATTAGTTTTAATTAGCTTAATCTACAAGTGTGTGATAAATTTCAATAAAATTTCTGTTTCATTTTCTTCTTGATTATCATGCTATTAATCTAATCCAAGTGGTTTGTGATGTTCTTCAGTTTCATAGTTTCTTGATTTTGTTTTCTTCTGTTTGATGGCCACTACAAAAATGTTTTCTTTAATTCACAAAGTTACATATTATCAACGGCTCATGTTTCGATTAGAGGTGTCAAAAAGGATAGATCCAATGAAGTCTTTTCGCTTTATTTTTTCAGAAAATTAATAATAAAATTCTGAGGTCGGTGGCCCGCTCATCCTGCCACGACTTAGCCACGACATGGGTCATGTCTGAAAACCATGAGTGTTCAAAGTCTAGTCCTGCCGGATTTGACACCTCTAAGTTCTATTGTAGTCGGATTTGACACCTCTAAGTTTCCAAGAATTTCATTTGTACAGAAAAAAATTCACAAAATTTCACCACAATAGAGATAATTGGTGGATTCCACCGTGTATTTAAAAAAAGATGTGAAAGCCCTACAGTGTGTGAGTGTTCTGTTGCATTTCTGTGGACGGTGCTTCTGTACGTGAAACACTTTTGATAAGTTTCATTGTAGTCTTAATTTGCAAGTTAGTTTTTACTCTTTAGGGTCCACCACCTAGTTGGATAGGTTTCTCTTCTGAGAAGCGTCCTCATGTGTAGATGTGCTGCCTAAAGTTTGGTTCTTTAATATCATGATTTGGTATTGATTTAAAATCGGATAAAAATTTTAAATTAAAGTTAATATTTAATTTTAATCATACTTTTTATGAGGTCTACAATTCTTCGATCACATATTTTGTCAACTTTTATTAAAATTTATTAAAATTTTGATATTTGTTATAAAAATATAATAAATTAAAAGTAGAAAATGATTTACGTATTATTAAAAATAAGTTTTTTTTATGTGGTTCATAAAAAGAAATTTTCAATTGTAAAGATAATTTAGAGTCGATCAATCAGAAAGATCACATCAAGGAAAGATCACATCAAGACGTGATCGAAATGTTCTTTTACGAAAGATGCTACAGGTACAGGAACGAAAAAATATAGGGAAGACACAAATATGTGGGGCCCACTTTTTAAATATATTTAAATTAGGTGGGACCCACATTCATGCGACTCTTCCGTCAAACTTCTGGCGTGAATAGTTCTGCAAATTCAGCATTTTTGTTCTTTTACATACCAAGCACCCCTTTGATAGATGTTAAAATCTAAATTTTAATTTCTATCAAATAGGAGTTATATTTGTTTTTTTAACGTATCTCTATTATCGTTTTTCACACGTTAAAATATAAGGGGGTAAAAATAAATAATTATCTGTGACCCCAACAAACTATGCAAAATTGCAGTTGGCACTCAACTATGGAGAAGTATCAAATAAGTTGATAATTTATTACAAAATAATTTTGGTTATCCTAGGAATTATTTCTTATCTGATCGCGATGTCAGAATTTGTCAGTGTTGAAAAGGGAAGAGATCAACTTCGGTGACACCAAATTATGGGTCCCATATTTGGAATAAAGGACAGGACATGGTCCAAAACCTTTTGACGTGTCGACCCACCATGTGGTTAGCCGAGGTTCAATTAAACATGTGTTTGCCACTCATCTTTGACGTATTATAAATTTTGAAATAGTAATTGATAGAAAAATATATGATTAAAAAGTAATGAAAATTTTTAAATATATGTGTAATATTATTTTATTTGAAAAATGTGTGATTATAAGTAAGAAAAAAATGATAAGTGACGTACCACTCGTCACGTCCCGTCCCAACTCCTTATTAAACTCAAGACGTGATGCGCGTCAATGATAAGTGCCAGCTAGACACTGGACTCATCACCAACGCAACAGTAACTTAACTTTAATTGTATGGCTTCCTTTTATCAAATGAAAATTTTCAAAAATTTTGACAGTCTCCTTTAAAAATTGGAAATATTCTCAATCTTGTAATCATAAGAATTTTTTCAAACACCAATATATCAACATTATAATATCAATCACTCATCCAACCAAAAACATTAGTATCACTATGCATCATAAGCTAAAATAGACTACAAATAACGTTCCACAAGGTTATCTATTCCTAAACCTAGTCTAGTCTACTATGTGTCACTTCTTTGTTGGTGAATGGGGTTTGGTAAGTTGGTTGTTTACTAGCTTTCTTTTGGGGAATTATTGAAGCCTTTACCTATCCAAAAGGAATAACGGACACATAATTATTAATTACTATTTGATTTGGTGCAAGATTAATTTGGTAGTTGTGACACGTCAAAGCAACTTGATAGAGTAATTGCAAAGAATTAATTCATTGATTGATTATACATTTGAAAGATCAAAATATGTCGTTTGAATTATGATACAAAAACGAAAAAAGATCGAATAATTATTCTATGATGAAAATAGTTATTTATATTACTTGTTCAATACGGTGACCACGTGTCAGTGAAAAGAGATTATTTATGTCGTCCAAAACTATATTGTAAAAATATATATTTGAAAGTAATGATCTATTTGTCATGACTTTTACTTTTAGTTCTGAAAAAATTACCTTAAGTTGGTATTTTCTAAAAACTCTTTTAATCAGATAAATCACTTTAAAAAATTATTCAAATATATTTAAAATCGATTTTTGACTTTTTAAAAATCCTGAACCCTTAGTACATATATCAACTTAAAAGAGTTCATTGATGGACAAGTCGTGTGATGCCAATGCACTATCGTATAATTGATATGAAACCAAATTTCATCGTGAAAGAGTAAGCTGTCAAGAAATTCATTGCAAAAAGGGATTGAAAACTCTTTTGAAGGCTCTGCTTTTTACCTATACATTCAAAGAGCATAGCCTTTATTCCTCTTAAAAAAATTATATTCTTGGTGGTTGAGTGTCTCTTTACAGCTGATTTCTTGCGTATGTGAATATGAAGAATCTTTGTTTTGCATCACAAACTAATTAACCTTTGGATTTGTGAATTTGGGAATTTAAATTTGTACTTTTTTAATTTCCGACCCGACGAGAATTTAGGGAAAAGTTTCCATGTGCACTTCTAGTTTAAGGTTGGAAAATTCACTTATATATTTAACCCCCACATCATATGAAAATGCATTATTCTCCAAATTCATTTTAAATCACACATTCTTCGAATAAAATAATTTTACATATAACCCAAAAATTTTCTTACTTTTTAACCACACATTCTTCAAAAAATCATTATTGCAAAATACATCTTTCAAAAAAAAAAAAAAAAAGGGTGCTCAAACACACTCTTAATAAAATTAAATACGAGTAAATTATATCACTATCAAAATAAATAGTTATATATTCATTGATAGAAAAACCACTTATGCATTTAATAATAGTTTCAATTCATATAGCCCAAAAGCATGAAATTTTTTTAAAGTTATTTCATGCATTTTAATTATGAAGTGAGAACAAAACGATATAGAAATATAAGAAATCATTTCCAATGTGATCCCATGCGAAAAAATGAAAACCTTAAAAATGTTTTAATTGATCATAGTGGTGTCAAAATTAGCCGCCGAATTTGACCTGAAATCTCGGACCGTGAGCCATTATAATACTTGTCCCTCTTGTTCAACTTGACCTACGCCCGTATTTTTTTTTTTTTTTTTTTTTTTGGGGGGGAGTAATGTTGATGTTATTTCATCTGCTAACTGGATTATTGTTTGATGGCTTTGACCAGGTGACTTGTTTGACTGCTACCTTATTTGATTAAAGTGTGTTTTGGTGATGTGCGGTTTCTTTAATGGATTTCAATGGCCTTGATGTCGCCACAATTGCCGTTGGATTGGATGACCATGACTTCCATATTACTCTCAATTAGGGTCTGGATTGGGATTACTTTTCATTTTTCATTCGACCTATGTGTGTGTCTGTGTTCTTCGTCTTCCTCTCTCGCTTTCTGAATAAATAACTTTTTTTATCTGAAATACTTCCAGTTTTTTATAAATCTTGAATAATCTATATAGTGATCATAGTTGTTACTCTTGAGTGAATAGTTGTATTAATCAGAGAGGCACGCGTTGATGTAATCTTGAGTGATTTTTTTCTTAGAGTCGTGAGGTGTATTCTGGACAGTTTATTAATTCCGGTTATTATAGTGATTTCTTCCCTTTACGAAAGCTCAAAAGGGATGAGGAACTCCGATTCTGAATCTCTTGCCTTGGGGGAAAAATCGTCGTGTTTTTACGCTTTCTTTCAACTTTTTGTGTTTTACAGTTTCAAATTTGTTGTTTAAAGTGTCTAATATTTTGAACTTTATCATAACAATTNGATGAGGAACTCCGATTCTGAATCTCTTGCCTTGGGGGAAAAATCGTCGTGTTTTTACGCTTTCTTTCAACTTTTTGTGGTTTACAGTTTCAAATTTGTTGTTTAAAGTGTCTAATATTTTGAACTTTATCATAACAATTTTTTTTACTAAATCCAGTGCAAAAAAAAAATAAAAATAAAAAGTTGAAAAAGCTTGACCGGCCGATCAAAGTTTCAGAATGAATTTCTAGATTTCAAAAGATTATTAAGTCTACCTAGTGTTATTCCCAAAAGAATCCATCTTATGCAATACCATTTTTGGTATGGTGATATTGAAATATAGCTCGGTCCATGGGCATAGGCTTTCCTAACCCAAACCTTTACTGTTGTGAAATGGAGCAAAATGCGCGGAGATTGGGTGAAGCTAAAGGCCGATGAATGTTCGAAAGGCAATCCAGATTTGGGACTTTTCTTATTGGTTCGTGTGGATTTTATGGCATTGGTGCGAACAACATAAGCAGAATTGCAAGAGGGTTAAAATCGGACACAACGATAAATATTCGTACTGTTGAACATGGGGCGGATCTTTGAATATTTAATAACTGATTGATATCTGAACCGAAGGAGACGAGGCTTTTCCATCCCCTCCCATATGTACTTCAATTTCATATTAATAAAATATGATAAGAATACTTCGAACTCCTCATTGGATCTAGGTGGAGGGGTTATAAGAATCAGAAATTTCACCTATACATTGATGGTGTTTTAATTTTTTTAGTAAAATAATATCATTTCGTTAGTGAAAACTGTAAAAATTGTAAAAGAATGCTTATTAGAAGATTCTTACTAAAAATCTATGGTAATGACCCTCAACATATCGGGTTTGTGCACAAATGGTCCTTTACGCCTTTTCCGAAAAGTCATTTTTTGTTTAATTCTTATTCTTTCGGTTAATTGTTTATGTTTGTGCTTTATATAGTTTCTGAGAGGTTCGATATAGTAATAAAAAAAACATAGAGTCATGTAATTAATAGAGCTATCGTTATATTCTATGAAATCATTATTTTTACGAATTATTGCATGCTTGAATGTTTACAATTTAATTAAAGATAATTAGGTTCACATATAAGTATAGAATTGATTGACTTTGAGAGAGACTATTGATTATAATTATATAATTGATTTTCAACCTGGACAAGAATTGGTAATTTACGGGAAAACAGTGGTGGATTCCTAGTCCTAGTGTTTGTTTTGATTAAATTAAGTTGTTCACGCATGCTCAAATCACTTAGTTTGTAGTTAATTAGGAAAAATTGTCCCTAAAACTCCTATCTTAAATGTGTGTGTTTTATTTGAGTTAATTTCGCAAAAAAGTATAATCAATAATCAATCTCCATGGCCTCTCCTAGACAAATATTCTAAGTTTATAGGATTTCACTTGGTCGCAAAAGTTTTAAGTGAAATTTCTTTGGTATTTGAACTTTGGTTGTCAATTTTAATGTATTTGATTTGCTTTATTTTTCATAAGAAAAATATCATTTTTCACCCAAAATCCTATTTTGGAGGATGTTTGATTGATAATTTTTTTCATATAAAATATTTTTGAACTTTTGCCTAGCCATATTTTCCTCAAAATAAAGAAAATATTTTCTTTAAAGAGGGGTAATTTTTATTTTTCAAGTATTTCACTCTTTCTTCCTCTCTCTCATATACTCACCAATAAAAAATGAATAAATATAATATATTTTTTATGTTGAAAAATAAATCAATCAAACACATTTAATTAATGATTTTCATACAAATAATATTTAGGCAATTAAATTATCTAGAATTTATTTTCTTTTCATGTAAATTTCAGTGTATTTGACTGTGTTAGATGGAATAACTAAATTGATAAAAGTTGAAACGAAGCTGTAAGTTTGACGTCAGTGGTATTGTTATACACATTGTACAATTATGATTATTTAGTTTTTGTTACGTGCTTATTTGGTCCGCAGGTCACAGATTAATCATAGTAATATGAGCAAATTTTAATATATAAACTTCAAATTTATATTATAATTGTTAAGTTCTTAGATAAACAAAGAAGAAAAATGCCAGAGTTCTTAATTTATTATAACTTTTTTCTTCTTCGTGTAAAAAGAAGAAATTGAAGTTAAAAACTAAATGAAAAATAAGAAGAAAACATAAAAATAGTTTTAAATTTAACATAAATAAAATAAACTAAAATAGAATATGAATTCTTGTTTTTGCTTGACATTAAAAATTAGCTCATTTGTTAAAATAAATAAATAAATAAAATGTTAGAGTTACATCAATTTTGACATTAACTTTGATAGCCCTCACATACATTTGGTAGGGTCCACGATTAAAATAATCGCGGACCCCACCCATGTGAGAGAGCTGTCAAAATTGCTGTACAATTTTGACTGTACATTCAGCATTTTTGAATAAGTGATGTCAATTTTAAGAATTTGGTGAATTCTTATCGTCAGCATTGAACCACGCGGCCTTTGTCAGAAATTTTTGACGCTTCAACAGCAATTTTGGCGCACCACACCACCTTCTCAGTCTCGTCATATGAATTTAGCTGATGTTTGGTATAAATTAAAATTATATTTTAGTAAATTTAGATAAACGTGATTAAAATTAATTGTTAACTTTTGACTTAAAATTTTTATCAATTTTTAATCTACACTAAATAGGGGGTAAAAACTTGTACAAAATAATACTACTATTTTTACACTCCGGAAGATGAGCTTAGAGATTTTTCAAAAGCTCTTTAAATATAAAATGCTCTCTATTTTAAGGAGTCAGTCAACCTTTAAAATTAATTATGTTCCGAAAGACTCTTTAAATAAATATTTTAACTTAGAGAGTGAGTTTGTCTCTCCAAAATTAGAGAGTCAAACCCACTATATATATATATATATATAA
>CAIGRB010156896.1:15820-55884 GCA_903798255.1 Fraxinus quadrangulata
TGCGCATATAGTCTCTCTAATTCGCTCTCTGACTTAAGCATCGGAGGGGCGACGAGGACACACCTCGACGCATTTGTTTCTGGGACCGGAAGATCTCGTTCGGGTTCATTTTCAGTCGTCGGACTCGAAAATCAACAGGTACGATTTTTGGTAGCATCAACTACAAAACAAAAATGACTCGATCATCTTTTAAAGCTTTACAAACCATGGAAAAATTGTGAAAAAATATGATGTCTTTTATTGGAAGATGTGAGCTGACTTGATCAACTATTATACATTATAACTTATGTCCATAGTTGGCTCCCAATTTTTAAAACTCTTGAATTCATAACTCTTATTTTTCAACTACTTCCCCAAAAAGAATCATTTTTTACAAAATCTATTCTCAACTATATATGCGACATAATAGTGCATCTTGGGTTAGGCCTGCAATAGTGGAAAAAGAGGAAATATTTCAATGTTGACTTATATTTTAAACTTTCAACTCATTTTTGACAACGTATTTTTTTATTCATCTAATTTTTATTTCCTATAGTCTTGGTGAGAAAATGTTTTTTAAAGAAAAAGTAAAGGAAAAATATCATAGAAGTCAATAGATGAATATTATTAAAATTGATTCTTTTGTCAATTATCAAAAATTAGTTATTGACAAAACTTCTTGCCAACTTTTACCAAATGGATACACTTGACCGAGAACCCTTAGGTACAACGACGATATTTTCATGTGCCCATATGTTGGAATGAGTACAACTCGTGACAAGGTCTTAAGTACGTCTTTTCTGACTAATTTACAAATTTAATTTAATATAACTTGAACTTTATGAACTTTATTTCAAATAAATTTAGAATTGATTATATCAATTTTATTTCTTTACTTATTTCTTTTTTTTGTTCATTGTTATATAATGTGTTATTTAAAGTGATTCTACTCATTATACTAATTTTCGACACTCTTTTTAATGATTAAATATACGCGAAAAAATGTATCAACCATGTAAATCTTTAATAGCTATTGTGTTGATAATATAATATATATATATATGACATACACACAAAATGTAAGAATCATAAAATAAAAATAAGAAAAAGTAAAACTCAAAAATAAAACCAATTAAGCTTTACTTCTAATAAATTTAGATTTGATTCATTCTAGATAATTGAGTGCTGATTGATGTATGCAATTAAGCCTAGACGGTAAAATGTATCACCCGCTTAAGTCATCAATCCGTCAATTTATCCTCCATTCGAGCCATTGTATGTATAATATAAGTATAAATACTCACAGAAACACACAGTCAACCTTTAACCAGGTGTATGGTTGGAGATTGATAGACACCAACCTCCCACAGAAAAGTGAATTGCTCACGGGTAATCTCGAGTCATTTCAGTTCAAAAGTTCCCTCTCCCTCAACTTTCTATCCGTAGAAATTACAGACAAATGTCAAAAAACCTCCCATTTTTCTTTCCTAGACACCGACACTCACGAAATCTTGAGTAAAAATCAAGTTTTTGAATTGTGTTCTTGATTTTTATTTTTTCATTTTCTTGGTTTGTTAAAGGGGAGAAAAGAAAGATTTATTCTTTAAATATTTTGGCTATTATGTCTGTGGAATCAAGCTCTGGTTCAGGGGATCATGGCCATGGGAGCCATAATATCAAAGGAGTGCCCACTCATGGTGGAAGATATGTGCAATATGATGTTTATGGGTATCTATTTGAGGTGCCCAGAAAGTATGTTCCAATCAGGCCTGTGGGACGTGGGGCTAATGGGATTGTGTGGTGAGATTCAAGAAAATCTTTGTTACTTTCTTGAATTCAAGCTCAATGGTTTTATTTGCTTTACTTGGTTGTTGAAATGAAATGTATTTATTTTCGTGTTTATGGAGGGTAATGATTTGAATTTCATTGTGGGATTTAGGGAAATTTGATGGTTGTTTTAGGTATATTAATAAACTTTGAATTGGATTTTTTTGGATTAAGTTGTTGCAAAATTACTAGAAATGCTAATGATTTTAGTCAAAACCATTGAAACTTGCATGCTTACGAAACATCTATGTAAAGAAAGTTTATTATTTTATTTTTTATTAGTTTATTTTATTTTATTTTTGAGTCGCGATAAATTTCTCTAGCATCAGATTTGAGGCTTTGCTTGCTAGGTTTTTTCCGACTGAAGTCATTAGAGATGGTAATTTCATTAAGATTGACATGCATTATGAAATTTTATGATGAATGACAATTGTAAGGTATTTGATAAAAAACTTTAGTTAATTCAAATGGCCATCTTATATATGCTGGACTACTTTTGCGATTGCTTGGCTCCCGGCATTGTACCTCTGGTGTATCTTGCACCATAAACTATGTAATCAGTTGTTTGAAGTTTAATTTTCCTTCATTTGTCTAAGGTAAAGCTAACTCTTTCAATTTATGCAATTAAGCCTTGTAAGAAAAAGAACTAAATAGTAAATACAATTCAGGAAAAGATGCTAGATAAATAACAAATGACAGAAAATACTTACTTTGAAACGTACATCTCTGTCTGAACGAGCAATTTTGGCTCTTCTCCTTGCCCCATCTCGCCAACCTTTTGGGAGAGAGATTCGTGAATAATCTCCACTTGAGAAAGTTCCAATGGTGGTAGGTGCAGAGTCTACTACGCGGTTAACCATTTTTGTTATTACTTTCGAAGTCCGGTGGGGACTCTTGCAGTATCTATTAAGAGCATTAAACATCAGTAGATCTTACAATAAGTTAATTGATTAGCATGAAGTGTCTTTGTGGAGATAACATTCTACGTGGGACAGATGGAACTGCTTATATGAAAAATAAGCGATAGAGGGAGTGTCTTTTCTCTTTCCAAGAGTAAATTATGTATCATATATAGAGTAATATGTTATTTCGTGGAATGCAGATAGTATGTTTGAATTGTTTTTTGTCTGAGCTTTTCTTCCCTCTGAAACATTGTGAAGGAAAATGAGATAATTTTTTCATTGGCTTCAGTGCTGCAGTAAACTCGGAGACTCGTGAGGAAGTCGCCATTAAGAAGATTGGCAATGCATTTGACAATAGAATAGATGCCAAGAGGACGTTACGGGAAATAAAACTTCTACGTCACATGGACCATGATAATGTAAGTATTGTTACTTATCAGTCTTTAATTACCAAATTTTGATTCAGCTTGATACCCTGCTCACAGTTGGATAATATTTGTTAACTTCTACTCAACAGATAGTAAATTGGTTTACATATGTTGATGTGTCCTATGGTAATTATGGACCCTGAGTATTTGTTTGATACGCAATACTAGAACAAGACAGTATAATGAATAAGATTTTAACTTATTTTTCTTTATTAATACTATCTAATACTAATCGATCATCCTCTAATCACTCATGCTTGATTCTCTGTTTTTTAAGTTCATTGAAGTTTTTGGACTCAGAGATGAGTGTTTCATTTTATTAAATTGCCATAACTACTGACTGAGAACAACACATGGACTTGGAATTAGCTAACTGAAGATTGAATTACATTACCATGCAGCAATGAACCTTAACCTTAATAATTATCTGCTGATTTTGTGTTTGAGAACGAAAAATGTTCACTTGAAATTTCAAACCTTTAACCTTTCTAACGCCTCATTTTCATTATGTTAACTGATATTAGACTGACGTTTCAAATTAGATAAGCATGTGCACAATTGGATTTTAAAATTCTAATAGGCATTTCATTGCCTGCCTTAGAGTTTTTCAGTTACCTCACAATTTCTGTCAGTGCCTTAATTTTTATTGTTTGATTGGAATCTTGGTTTCAAATATTCATTGTTGGAGTAACCTCAAAATTTCTCAAGAGGGTTCCATTGGTCTAGCTGTTGTCTAACAGCTCTTTTTTTATTTCAACAGGTAATTGCAATTAAAGACATTATTCGGCCTCCACAAAAGGAGAACTTCAATGATGTCTACATTGTTTACGAACTAATGGACACTGATCTTCACCAGATTATCCGATCCAATCAACCATTAGCTGATGATCATTGTCGGGTTTGGCCTCATTTTCTCACAAAGATCTTGTTTAATTTATCATAACAGATCATTGAGACCATATGTATAGTATGTTTATGGTTAACTGGAAAATCTTAAATCTGTAAACTCATTGGAGGTGCTTCTGCATTACTCTTTTGTTGGAGGAAGAGAGAAACCATGATCATAAATGTCACAACTATGCTTGATTTGCCAAATACTGCACATTTTTGTCCCTTTTACTTGAGTACAGGACGTCCCGTGTGTAAGTTTTTGGAGACTTGTGTACGTAATATGTGTTAATATAAATTTGGTTTTTTCCTCTACTAAATCCTACTTCAGGCACAAAACCCAGCCAGCAATGGCTGTATGTTCTTTAGATTTTTCTTTGGTTTTAATGGATTCATCAACAGCATTCAAATTCTTACCTTTACTTAATGGTAGAAAAACCATGTTTGTAAAGGGACTCCCCTGTGCTTCTTGACTACGTTTCGTGAATTTGCACTTTGTTTATGCATCCAACTCGTTTTTGCTTCCATGCATCATAGCTTTTATGTCTATCAGTTGGCAAGTAAGTCGTTCCTTTCCCATGTTGAGTTGTAAAACTAGGACAACTCAAGTGATTATTCATTTTAATGATGCAGTACTTTCTTTATCAAATTCTGCGAGGACTTAAATATGTTCATTCTGCAAACGTCTTGCACCGTGATCTCAAACCCAGCAATTTGCTTCTCAATGCAAATTGCGATTTGAAAATTGGAGATTTTGGGCTTGCAAGGACAACATCTGAGACTGATTTCATGACTGAGTATGTTGTCACTCGTTGGTATCGGGCACCAGAACTGCTCCTAAATTGTTCAGAGTACACTGCAGCAATTGATATCTGGTCAGTTGCTTGCATACTTGGTGAAATCATGACGAGGCAACCACTATTTCCTGGAAAAGATTATGTTCATCAGTTGAGACTTATCACAGAGGTATGGTCTACAGAGTAATACCAGAGATAGATTGAGCATCTCGTGCAGTTGACTATTAACAATGTAGGATGTATCATATTCATTCCTAGAATCAAAGAAATCAATACATATAAAAAAATACGGGAAAGGAATAATTTATATGTTCTTTTTTTAATTTATCTTGTTTCTGATTCTGTTTTTTATTGTTATCCTCATCTTCTTGAATTTCTGATTGCAGAGTAGTCCGACTAGTTCTGTGGTTCTTGTTAAAAATCTGTGTTCCATGGGGGTCTCTATGTTGATTCATTGTTCACTAAAGAAAAGTATTGTACCCCTTTATCGGTAAAAAGTGGTTTGTAAAAAGTCAATCTGAAACTTTAGATTTTACTAATGCTAAAATAATCTCTTGAGAAATGGGCTCCTATAGTTCAAGTGTGATCCCAGGACGGTGGCTGGCTCAAATTTGAGGTTCTGTGGATATGAAATCATTAGTATCTCAATTGAATTTTATCTACGCAGATAGCAAAGCCTCCGTTTTTGTATTATGTTACTGACATTGAATCGTTCCTTTTGGTTTTAAAAGCTTATAGGTTCACCTGATGATGCCAGTCTCGGATTTCTGAGAAGTGACAATGCCCGAAGATATGTTAGGCAGCTTCCGCAGTATCCAAGGCAACAATTTTCTGCCAGATTTCCAAACACTTCTCCTGGAGCTCTGGATTTACTTGAGAAAATGCTTGTTTTTGATCCAAGCAAACGCATTACTGGTATAGTATTGATTTCAGCCGAATATTGATTGCTTTGAATTAAGCCCTTGTTTGATGACCATTATTGAGAAAAATGATGTTTTGAATAGTAATTTTTTGGAAAATGTGTGGTAAAAAGTAGGCAAAAGTTTTGAATTTATATGCAGAATATTTTATTGTATGATTGTATGGTTGAAAATAAGTATGTAGAATAAAGAGTTTTCAAATAATGGCTATCAAACAGGGTCTAAAAGAGCATCTTTTAAGCAACTTTTGTTTTCGAACATGTTTGGACACATTATTTTTTCTTAATTTCATAAAGTTATTTATTTTGAAAGTGACTTGTACCTTATTGTCAAAATGTAAGTAACTGATCAACCAAAAGAGTTATTTTAAAACAAGCTTACAAGGAAACTTTTTAAACTTAGCTTCTCATGCTTAAAATCTTGCAATGAGTTTCTCCAAGTCCATATACTGATTTTATTTTTATTTTATTTTTTGGAATCGGTTTTTTTGCTTATCCCGACTTTTTGATTAATGTTCCTTTCTTTCTTGGTCCCATCGCAGTTGATGAGGCTCTTCACCATCCATACTTGGCGCCTCTTCATGAAATCAATGAGGAGCCTGTTTGCCCTCAGCCTTTCGTTTTTGATTTCGAGCAGCCATCATTCACTGAAGAGAACATCAAGGAGCTCATTTGGATGGAATCCGTCAAACTTAACCCGGACCCGACTCACTGAGGAATGTCATCGCTTGATGTAACCTGAAAAGAATACCCTGAGATCTTGTAGGAATCTGTATTGAACGCATAAAAAATTCCCCTAAAGGGAGTGAACAATAGTTTTAATGGAGATATTGGGATATGAAAAACATTGTTCTTAGGTTTTACAACCTTATATTGATCATATTATCTTTCTATTGAATGTTCTAAAAAGGAGTTGGAGTAAGTTTTTTCAAGAACATGTTGAGATGAGCCAAATAGTGTTAAATTCTCAATTTCTGATTGTTGTTGATGTCAGTGTGGAGCATGATAGGTTATACACTTTTTTACTTGGCCGTAATATTATAAGGATACTTTGTGAAATTCGCATAATGTATTAGGTCGTCCTAATTCTTTCTAGATAAAAAGTATTATGATGAGCCTCTGTTTAGTGTGTATCATAGTATAGAGAAAAAAGTGTTGTGAATTTAAAATACATAGTAATTCTCTCTTAGATATAGCATATTTCATCAATGATACCTGGTGCAATAGCTCTTGAGAGTGAAGCACGTTATATTACGTGTTATTCTTGCTTTAGTTTTTCCTATTAGGCGTTATGCCTAAGATTTCATCCTATGCAGACTCTTGTAATCGAGGCCCCAATAGGTTTATTGTTATCCTTTAGTTGAGATAAATGTTTATCTTGACCAGTTGTACTAGTATTCAATCACCACTAATATCCTCTATTTCTTGGAGAAATGTAATACTCGTGCCTCTGTCAAGGAACATACACGAGTTTTCCTCTTTTTAGGCATGAATCTTCTCCACACACTATTCTAACTTGCAAGCACCTTTCATCTACCTTGCTTGAGGAGAGACTTCGCATGTTTGGTGAACTTAGATTGAAGTAAGATTTTTCGCGACCAAGCATTTAGTGGGCCTTCACCGCTAAATGAAGTCCACATTACATCGATGTTCATTTTCACTCCGTGCAATAAATTATTGAAGAATGAAAGAAACTGCTTCGGAACAAACAACCGATAATTTTGACTCAAAATGACCAGTATATCGACATCAATCAAGTTCAAACATTGCTTCGACTCAATATCTTGTAGTCAATGTTTGCTATTTCTTAGAGGATTGCATGATCGGGAAGTTATGTGAGATTGATTCTGTTAGAGAATAGAATTTGTTCCAAGCATCGTATTTTGCTCAACATAACATTGTGGAAAAAACCAGCTAAATACAGAATAATACAAATGAACAACAGTATCAACCAGAAACTAGACAAATTTCATTTTACAATTAACCTAAACGAACGCTTGATTCCTTGACAAAAGATGAGGTTTACCTCTTGGATCTTTGCTTTGATTTTGACTTGGAGTCAAAATGGTGTGATTTAAGTTTCTTCTTCCGCACCACGGTTGTGGGGCCGCCACCACCACCTTCTCTAAATGGCATTCCCATCAGAGCAAGTAATTTATGGGCTTCTTTATCTGTATTTGCTGTTGTGGCTATGCAAACATCCATTCCCCGTGGCTTACCGAGGATATCATAACTTATCTCTGGGAAAACGCTCTGTTCACGAAAGCCGATGCTGTAGTTTCCATGTCCATCAAAGCTATTGGAGCTTACCCCTTGAAAATCCCTAGTCCTTGGAAGCCCCAGATTAATGAGCCGATCAAGAAAAGAGTACATCACCTGTCGTAAATAAATCATGATGAGCACAAAGCATATGGTTCACCAATATAAATATTCGGAATGTGTTTTCTTAATGGATGAGATGAAATGAGACTGACTAGGCATATGGCAACAGCCAACACTGTGCCCCAAGACTTACATTTGACATGATCATGGCATGGAAATTCAAGTATTGGCTGGAGCACGAATTCATTTTCAACATTTTATTAGCTACCAAACTGTGCATGATTTGAAGCACAAGGATCAATATGTTCAATTGCATATGATGTTTTTCCTCCAATGTATTATGTCACAATATCTTCTAAATCATTTGAGGGACAAGACACCTGAATCAATTGCAGATATATTGCATAATAGACAATTCAAGATTCTCATGTATAGCCAACCCAAAAATTTATAGCCCAATGGTATGATCAGCAGGCTGTTACACCTTATATATCGCAGACACAGTCATAATGGGTTCGTTCATGAGGACCAATTGAGTCCTGAACTCCACAACCACTTTGAACTAAAAATAAGAATATTGTAGCTTCAATCCCAATATGGTTTTGCGATANAGCTTCAATCCCAATATGGTTTTGTGACGTATATAACATAATGCTCAAATCTGTAATTTGCAGAGAGCAACAAACCATGAATATTAAAGATTTTCTCTTGGTTTGGTAAGTGGTTTTGGCACTCCTCTATGTCATCTCAGGTAGATAGTGAAGCACGGGTACAATGGAATGCCATTAATAGTCCTCCCTTTCCATAGCCAGCACACGAGAGATCATCAGTTTCATGGTGTCACTGAAGACTATAGGGTTGTGTTTGGTACATCGAATTAGACTGTACAAGGAATTAAGTATAAAAATAAGTAGATACACTAAATAGGTAGTAATTGGGTGGATTAAGGCAGATAGTATTTTTCAGTTTGCTTCACAAGAATGTTTTTTGCACGGTCCATCTTTCTTAAGTTACCAGATAACATAATATGGAGCGAGGAGATGGGTTTAGGCCGGATATGAAAGATAATGCAATTAACATTGATCTGAATGAAAATTTTATAAATATCCACCTCTATCTCCTCTAATTTTATGCATAATTTCTTGTACAGTCTAATAGTTCCTGAGTCTAGAGTGAATGCAACTCAGTCTATGTATATTCTCCCTGCTAAATGGTAAAACTGCGTTGTAACTAAGCAATCTTATCATTTCTACACCAAAAACAGTCAAATAGTCACAACAAACAAAAGACAACTCACATCATGCAGCAGTCACAGTAAATAACTCACATTTCCTCTTAGAGTAACTGCAATTCCGAGTGGTTGGCCTTCTCTTATCTTAAAGGTGGCAATAGCATTCTTTGCTCTCGTCTTTATTGGCCTTTGACCCGTAATAAGCGCCAAATCATTCATAGCTGCATCCAAGCCCTTTGCATTCTGTGCAGCATCTCCAATACCACAGTTCACCACAATCTTTTCAACTTTCGGAACCTACCACGAATCCGATGCAAGTCAAGCACATTAACACAAAAACAAAATTTACTGAATAATATATATGAAATTTGCCACATTTACACCTTAATACAAAATTGATTTAACATCTACGGCTATGCATTTACTACGATTTCTTACCAGCATTTAATCTAAACAGTTCTAGATATCTAACCGTGAATCCACTATATTCTACAATGTATGAGATTCCTAATTTTTTTTTTCAATAATTCGAAGAAAAAAAATAAAGAATCCAGTAAAATTTATCTCGCGCTTTATTTTCAGCAAATAGAAAAAATAAAAATGTAATTGCCAAAAAAAAAAAAAAAACTGAGCAACATGCTGTATACCTGGTGAACATTGGTGTATTTGAACTCTTCTTTGAGCAAGGGGACGATTTTCTCGAGGTAAGTGGTTTTGAGACGGTTGACTTTCTCGGCTTCATTTTTCTCTACCAGGACCACCGATGACATGGCTTTAACCGACAAGCCACCGGAACGATGGCGCCGTGTGGAGGTCGGTAAACCCACGGACAGAGGCGGGAACTGGCCGTGGAATGTGGATCCGGAGGAGTGTAAAAGCGCCGGAGACAACGCCATTGGAGGTGCACTGAGGTGCTTGTGGATATTGGGTATGGCTTTTCTGTATAAGAAGAGAGAGGATAAGAGTAGATATTGGGACTAAATTTTTGAGAAATTACCAGCAGGCCACTCGGCTCTAGCTTATAGCAGTAATTGATACATAAATGACATTTTTAAAATTTAGCCTCCATTCGTTTAAAAATCAATCAAAGTTAAACATTAATTTTTATAGTCTATAATCACTATTCATTAATTATTCATGCATTTCGCGAAATTTAGTATTATTTTCTTATAAAGTTATTAATAATTTAGACTAATAGAGGCTTCAAAAGAAAATTAAGGATGAAAAGTACCCTTCACGTCCCTCCCCGAAGAGGTCAAGATTTATGGATTAGTTAGAAATTCGATGATCGATCATGCTGAATCGATCATCAATCCTTGTCCTTGTTGGTGTGGATGAAAATCAAAATTTTAATTTTAAATCAAAGTCAACCTAACCAGACTCTATTCGTACACCTCTAACCATGACGATGACGACTAATTTATAAATAAAGTAATGTTATTCGCAGTGAAAATTATCAGTAGTCGTCCTACAAGACATATACATAATAGTTTTGTTATTTGGTCCATTAATATGGTAGCTTTTTATTACTATATATATGTTACGTAAGACGATTATCGATAGTATTCATTTTGAATAACATTATTCGTATAGATATGGCAAAATATTAGATTAGGAATTAGATTATCAAAATTTTGTGGGGTCTTCTAATAATTATCGGAAAGTTGTGTAAAACTACTCCCAATCTTCAACCAACCCTATAAAGGCGTGTAGCCACAGTTAATAAAGGCGCGTAGTAAACAATCCTATTATTTTAATCTCTTAATGACGTCATATTTCAAATTTTCAAACCCTCCATTTCTCTTATACTCTCTTCCTTTCTCTCTCTAAAATCAATTCCAAATATATACATACACTATATTTGTACGTTTCTCGCTCTCTATATCATTTTTCTGTCGGAAATAGGAACAAGGCCGAGAAATTTAAACCCTAATTTTATTTCTCTCTCTGATCCAGGTGGAAGCCAAATGAGGAGTTGTTTTAGACTAGTGTGGTATTTTAGATGAACATGAGGTTTGTTAATCTGGCCTAGGGCCAAAAAAAAGGGATTAAATTCGGTGCAAGAAATGGGTTTTGATGAAATAGGACAGCTGGATGTACTTGTCTAGGCATTTTCCGGATCAATTAGCATGGATTTGAATATGAATTTATTGAATTAGGTCTAATATTTTAGAATTTGAGAAATTTGGGGGTTGGTTTTGATTGGGTAGCTGTGTTTAAAGGGCTTGTTTTTGTATGGTTGGATCTGATTTGGTAAAAAGGTGTGATTTTGTGATTGATTTTTAAGCTTGTTGAGAGGTTATTTTACGCGGGAATAGAAGAATGAGCTTGGAAAATGAAGATAAGAAGTCTCCCTACGAGGCATCTGAAACGATTCCTGAAGTTGAAAAGTAATTTCCCTTGCTTTTATTTCATTGAGTTTGTGTATCTACAAATGTGATTATCATAATTTGGGTGAAAATAACAAAGTTGTTTTGGTTGTTTAGGAAGCTGAAAGTTTCATACACAAGAGAGTTCCTCTTGTCCTTGTGCAATTTGGATATTTGCAAGAAGTTACCAAGTGGGTTTGATGAATCATGGCCGAGGTAAAATACCTCCCTTTTCTCCCCGAGAATTACCAATGCTAGTTACAGGCGATGTTATTGTCTTCAATTTCTGTCAGTTTGTCGTGTTGCTTGTTTGTCATTTTTGTACTTAAAAGCATATTGCTGTGTTTTATATATACATATTTTTTGAATTGAGGCAGTGAATTTGAGGATGGCTTGCAAAGCATACATGATCGACCAAGAATGTCTGGGAATTTGTCATCACAGGGTTTCAGACGCAACGAGTATGGCTCATCACCAATTACTCGAGGAGATTCTGATAGTTACTCTCGAGGCATATACGGAAGACGGGGAAGCCAATTTTCTGGGCAAAGCGATCAAGATAGCGACTCAAAATCCAGCAGGGACTCAGGTTGCTTTTAAGATTCCTCTGTATGCTCAGTTATACCTACTGTTATGTGTTGGTTATGTTGGTTCTGTGATAGTGATTAAAATAGAGGAAATCAGCAAGTATAGCTGTGGAGCATGCTGCATGCCTGATATTTGTAGTTGAAGGGGAGAGGTAGAGCCACACTAAAACTGTGTATACACTTTTATGAAGCACGGACACTCCTACAAGGGTGACGTGTGCATGTTCGACTAGTATCGGATACCGATACTCTTTGGATATTGTTATATGTATTTTCTTTCTTTGACATTAGTAATGAATGATTTAATTTAGAGTTATTTTAATATAACAACTATCTACTCCTCTAATTATAACATTTCACCAACAAAAAATAAAAATAAAAAAATTATTAGTTTTATTAAAAATAAAACTATAAAAATAAAGATATACTACATAAATTTACAATTTTACAAAATTTAAATAATCTGTGGCATTACCGTGTCCTGCTTTTTCAAAAATCACGTATCCACATATCCTTTTTGTTTGTTATGTCCAAGTTACGGGCATGTGTCCATGTCCGTGTCTGTGCTTCTTAGCTACACTTGGAACTTTGGTGTCTGTGAGAAGGAAGCTTGGTTGCAAGGCATATTTGAAATACTTGAGATGGTATCTTTGTGATCAGATTCCTGTTCAAGGTTCTCTCAGGAAAAGGAAAGTGCTATATATAGTGTTAAATTATTTGGCTTCTCAAGTCATGCGAAAGCCATATGATTTGGCATTTGTCAACATATTTTGACAATTCAATTTCCATTTTCAAGTTTGAGATGTTCCATTGACTTAAAATGTAAAATTTCTAAATTACATTTAAAAAAGTAGTTTGTTATATTAGATTAACGATATATATGTTATAGTTGGATAAATTTTGCAGAACAAACTCTAGGGCATGTCCTTCTTATAATGTTTAGTTATGCTTGTTCTCTTATGTTTGTTGGCAGCTGAATTTCAGCTTATCCGAGTTTGTATTTATGGTGATTTCTTTCCCCTATTTCTATTCTGGCTTCTCTCGTAAATATTCTTAAAAGAGATTGAAACTTTGATTATGCCTAGAGGAACTAATCCTTACGAATCTTGCTCCTGTCCTTTATTTTGTACTTTCTACTTACCTGGGCATTTAACTTGGTGCTCTTTTCTTGGTCAAGCTCTTCAGCCTCTAAAGAGCTAATGCACACAAATTTGATATTCTTATGTAAATAAGACTTTGTACTCCTATGCTTTGATGCCTGTTAACTGTGAGCGCTCCTACCTTGTGTATTTTATCTACTGCCACCATTTTGTTGTCTTGAAACATGATATGTTGTCTTCAGATCTGATGACCTAACCACTTTCCATTATAGATTCTGGAAGTCATTTTGGCCATCAGTCAAGGAGGCCTTGGCAGACTCCTAAGCATGACGGGCTTCTCGGGAGTGGTTCATTTCCAAGACCATCTGGATATGCAGCTGGGATATCCGGTTCAAAAGCACAAGGAAATGAGCACTATCAAGTTAAAAAGAGCAACGAACCTTATCAGCCTCCACGGCCTTATAAGGTTTAGTCATCCTTTGTAAATTCTATCTAAAATGCTGGTACCTCTGTTTCATTAGTATGGTTTAGCGGACTACTGTGTTTCTTCATCTAGTTTTTTTTTTTTTTTTTTTCTGTCTACTTTCATTTAGATAACTTTAATGAATCCACGTGGCAAAGAAGTGAAACTTATGGGCACCGCATTAATCATTATCTCGTGCAATTTATAATATTTTCAGGCAGTACCTTATTCACGGAGAGACACCGACTCTTACAACGATGAAACATTTGGTTCAACGGAGTTGACCAGTGATGATAGAGCAGAGGAGGAAAGGAGGAGAAGAGGTAACATTCCTTTCTGCTCACAATCGTGTAGTTGGTATCTCTGATAGTTTATTGGTATTGCTATTTTATATTTAATTGTTTTGGTCATATTCCAAGTTCTAATAAATGTACTTTTCAGCCTCTTTTGATTTGATGAGGAAGGAACAACAAAAGGCTTTTCAGGAGAAGCAAAAATTAAACATGGAGAAGCATAAAGCTGATGGTGTCTCAGACCTTGGTGAACTATTGGAGGATAGCAGAGAGAGACAGAGAGTTTTGGGCAGGAACAATGAATTAGACTCTTCCTCTGCCGCTCCTGTCTTAAATGATTCTGAAAAATCTTCTTTTGCTTCACACTCACCTGTGTCTAGGCCACTTGTTCCGCCAGGTTTTACCAACAATATTCTGGATAAGAGTGTCGGCTTGAAATCTTCAATTCATCCTCCTTTGTCGGAGGTATGTTGTTTTCCTCTTTACTTTTTTTTGTATAATTTCCTTGGTTGGAGATTCAAATATGCTTTGCAAGTCTGTTAATCAAATGCATTAACAACAGGCACATAATGTGCACAAGTAACCTCTCTGGCATCTTTAACTCTGGCATCTTTTTAAAGTGTTTTTAAGTTTTCCTTTTCACAAATGACGTGCTTTGGTTGTTGGATAAACATTATGATTTTGCCTTTGTTGTTAGCTAATTTGTTCTAATTAGAAACAGAATTATGGCTGATCAGAGGCATGGCCATTTTTGGCCAATCATCTTGTCTGATTTCATGAAATAGACTAAATTATGCCAGGCCTATCAGAAACATTCTCTTTTTGCCACGCCTTCACACGTGTATGTTTATGTAGTTTTGAGAAAGCATTTTTGTCTAGTTGGATGTTGGGTGACTTGATGATCCTTTTTAATTTCTAACAAATGTTCCCCAGTTCTGAGAAAGGACTGAGTTGACAAGGTGTAAGCGATATTCTGTTTGCAGGTGCCCAGTGCTATAAATTTGCCAAGGGGTTGGTTATAGATATTCTCATCACTTCCATGTATTGTTCCATTTTCTATGCAATTGCTGATTAATGTGCATCATGTTTAAATTGCAATCCAATTTTAAGCATTGCCGTATTGATTTCTTCATAAGAATCTTTCCTGTGAAGGCATCAATAATCATTTTAATTTTCATTTATAATGCCCCGATAACAATTGAAGGCTTGTACAGGTTGAAAAACCTATAACAGGGGAAAGCCTCTTTCATGCTGGAGCCAAAACCATCCAAAATGGTACTCACGATAGTTTAGAGAGGAAGTTATCACTGGAGAAAAGTTTATTTGATGGACAGCCTGAAGCTGAGACTAAGGATGCACTGGTTTTGAACAAGGTTGAAAACATAAATATTCACTCAACTTCAAATTCGTCAAGCTATAAACTTGGCATGGAAAATCAGTTGCACCAGAATTCTAGACATTTAGATGCTCATGAAACCTTGGGTGGCCCTGAAATCTTTGAACTTGTTGCCAAGGTATTGGAAGACAAAATTGTAGGCGAGTCAAATAGAAGTTATTCAACACCAAATTCGGAAAAGAATGTTAGCTGCACATTGTCAATGAATGGAGGCGGATCTGATACTGCTGAGGTAATTACTGCTCTAAATATGCCACTTTTATAGGTGCCTCATCCAGTTCCTGTAACAAAGCGAGATGTAAGAGTGACGGAAATTAGCACAGGGTAAAATTGTCTTAGATTGTGAGGGATGTTTAATGTTTTTCAGTTTTCGAATTGAGCAATTAGCATTTTTCTCAAGTTAAAATACAATCTGAATTATATTGCTGGAACTTTGTTGGTTTCATTTTCTTGGTCCTTGATCACAGTCGGAGATGTGGATGATTTTAATAAATCTATACCCAAAAGATATGGATACCTTTTAATTTCACCCAAAAGTCTACAAAGCTCGAGTTGATGGCATGGATGCTAATGTTTCTTGTGTGGTCTCTGAAGAATATTTTGTTAGTTTGGCTATTTATGCTTGGCATGTTCTTGTTTTTGCTTATAACTTGGGTAATATTATTTCATTGTGCAGCACCGTTCCCATTAATTTGAATGATTTTCTTGTTTGAGGACACCCTATGGTACATTCTAATTTGGATCAGGCTGTTTTCCAATATGTACACCTTTCAAATTTCCCCCCAAAAATATACAAATCTTGAGTTGATGCCATGGATGCTATCATGCTAATGTTTCTTGTGTGAACTCTGAACTACATTTTTGTTAGTTTGGCTATTTATGCTTGGCATGGTCTTGTTTGAGCCTATAACTAGGGTAATATTATTTCATTATGCCGCACTTTTCCCATTCTGTTGAATGATTTGTTTGTTGAAGACACCTTATGGTACATTGTAATCTGGATCTGTCTGTTTTCCAATTTTCCTAGGTAGATTTAGTTAATTAAATTGTAGGATGATTGATGATTTCTGGGCTGAAAAGGGGGTGCTTCCCTTAACTTTTGTGTCCAATCTATCAAGCTTTTCCATGTCACTTTTTCTTCACTTACTATGGCACTGTATGGGTCTATAATCACTAATACTTTATTATTTGTTGCATTTTCTTCTAGCGTCATGATGGTAAACTTGATGTTAAGTGGAGTTCTGTCGAGTCATCAAAGTTTTCTCAATGGTTTTTCGAGGAAGGTACGGCGCTAAAATATTTTCATCATATGTTGTAAAAAATTATTAATTTTTTCTCTATATGGTTTTAATAATTTTTCCTTTTATTTCACTGCAGATGCAAAGCCAACGGATGATATCAGATTTGGAAGGCCCAATGATTTGCTATCATTAATCGTCGGTGGTGACAAGGGAGGATATCAAGTTTCTGACTTGGAAACAGAGGAGAAACTTTCACATGATTTTTCCTACAAGAACTCTCAGCATAGTAATAAGTTAAGATATGAAGTACCTTCTGCAGCTAATGGAATCTCTGAGCAGTTGGGCATTAGTAACAAAAAAGAGATTTTTCCTGCAGTCCTTACATGTGAAGACCTTGAACAATCGATTTTGTCGGAATACAGTGCAAAGACTTCAAATGTGCAGCCATGGATACAAGGCTGGGGTACTACTAGTGCAAAGACTGAGCGGCCAAGAGATCATGTTGATGATTATGCATCTGGACACCTTTTTTCATTATTGCAGAAGGGGACAGACCCGAGTAATTCGACCTCAAACTCTAGTATGGATCTGGGTTTTGCTGGCAAACTACTAGTCTCTGAAGAACATGATAAGGGCAATGCTGTAAATGAACCTAAAGGTGAAGAAGGCACCAAAAATATAGATAATTTAGGAAAGACACTTACGATGGAAGCTCTCTTTGGTTCTGCTTTCATGAAGGAGCTGCAATCAGTTGATGCACCTGTTTCTGTCCATAGGGGAGGACCAGTTGAGTCTACACGAACTGATGCCTCTGAGCCTGATGGATTATCCTTTCCAATCATGGATAATGACATTTTTTCTTTGGGAGTTGATCAAACCAGACTTGAAAGGAAAAATCATGATAGTAGTACTTTGATTTCAACTCAGAGAAAGCAAAGCAAGCCAGGCAAGGGTGAGAACTGGCAGGGGTATGACGACTCCCAAATTGATTCAAATCGTCATACTGAAGCAGTCTCCAAACATGGTGGTTTTGATGGGGTAGTTGAATTTCAGCTGCCTGAAGAGGAGAGCTTAATTTCTGTAGATAATAAGAATCATCCGATTTCGACATTTATCCCAAGTGGTAATTCGGGTAAAAATGATTTCTTTTTCTCAAACGCCCCGCAAAAACTGGCATCTGCCAATGCCATCATCAAAGACAAACATATTATGCTTGGTTCAGAAAGTTTGCCCTTTACACATGGTCCCCATGAACAAATGGAGCAAAATATTCCCTATCATAATTTTACGACCCAGCAATCATTGTCCCAGTTTCAGCCTCCACAAATGACTCACGCGAGGCCATTATTTCATCCCATGGATTCTCATCGTGCTCACACAACCTCCCAGATGAAGTTCACGGATCCCGAGATCATACTTAATCAAGAATCTCAGGCCAATCACCATTTTCTTGGAAATATGATCCGCCCTCCTTTTCATCACTCTAGTGCAGGGGTTGCTGGGTTTGAAGTCCCCGCTCACCACCCTTCGATGCTACATCAAATGCAGATGTCAGGCAATAATCTTCCTCACCTGTTACCGGACTTTACAAGGGGCGGCCCAATGTCTCATCTGGGCAATCAACCAACTGGTATTCTGGAAATGAATCCAATACGAGGTTTTCCTTTTGGACCTGGCCAACCCAGCATTGGCACTCGTGGGATGCCAATTCCACGTAAGAAATTTCGACTTTACAGTTTTCTGTCTCATCATGTTGCTATGAGCTGCATATTTATCTTGCTTATTTCTGGAATGAATCGTTTAATAATGAGCCAAAGCATGCATATTAGCTTGACTTCATATAACACTAGGGAGTGATTATAAGTTGCGGGTCCCATAAAATGTGTGGATAATAAGTGGTAGTAATCGTGGTTTCTACTAAATGTGTCGATAAAAAGTGTGTTTAACTAGCTAAAATTATAAATTTTGCAACATGCATTGAATCTTGTTCAGTATTTGCCCATTCTCTGTAACTTGCAGTCCCACAAGCATAGTCTTCTTGGCATGCCTTGCAATGTCTAAAATAAGAATATATACTCTGATGTTTCATCATCTTCACTTGAAAATTAATTCATATTATTCTTGTGATCGTGTCAGCTCCTGATATCAATGGCAACCCCGAGTCATTTCAAAGGCTAATTGAAATAGAACTTCAGGCAAGTTCAAAGCAGATCCACCCTCTCGCTGCTGGTCGTAACGAAGGAATTCACAGTCGGGAATTAGACATGGATTTCCGACAGAGATAGTCGATTGTGATAAGAGTTAAACATGGCAGTACGGTCCTTGTCTGTCTCGAACGTGCTATCCCCATCCCGGGTATCCTGTATATGAATAGGGCACACTGGAATTTGCGAACCTAATGAAAATGTGGAAGGAAAAACTCTTTAAAAAGGCTGTTGTTTGTGCATAATTATAACAAATTCCCAACTTTTTTCTTCTCTTTTAGATTTTCGTTTAAATCTATTTAGATTCTGCCACCTGAAATGCAGTTAGTTGTAGGGATCTCGGCTCGACCAACCAGATGAGCTGGCCCATGCTCGCCTTGCATGCAGTGAGTCAAGCACAAGTTAAGCTTGCTTGAAAATTTCAGGATCAGCTCACCCCGTGAACTTTTATTTTAGTGACAATGAAGCCGAATATTCGTAAACGGTAAACTAAAAAAATCTATTTTGTAAATAAAAATCCTCGTTTATTCGGATTTGAAATTGTCTTCGTTGTAAAAAAGTGATTGGTTGAAAAATTGTTTTCTTGTTTAACTATCAACTCACAATTTTTGTTTTGAATTTCATTCATCTCATTACTCGTTGTTTTTGAAAATTAATTGAAATTATTTAATTGACAGTTATACTAACATTTTCCATTATTGCTGCGTGACGTGCCAACTTACCATCATGCCAATACACGTCTAATTTTTTTTTTTCCAGCTTTGTCAATTTGGCACTGGTAAAATTGCAATTTTTCAAAACATCTACTTTCGTTTTTCTTTTTTGTCGTGACAATTTTATAAGCAATTCACGTCAACATTGAAAATGCTCATAACAAATACGTTGAACGCGAGTCATACTAGCTAATAATAATTTCCATCAATTTTAATATAATACATGTTTGTGAATTGTTTATAATCAGTCTAATATATAAATAGATAAAAATAAGTGAATCGCCGATTATAAACAGGTGCCAAAATGGAAAAACTAAATTGAAATTCAATAAAGAGAATGCAGGACGATTTGCACAAGTTACGACATAAAGGATCATGTAAAAAACCATCTTATAGATTACAGCGTCTCAACATTTAACTCTCAACAAGCACAGCTACAAAACTGTCAAAAACTAGTTGATATGTCGAGTTCAATAAAACCGCGCAGGACTTTCAAAACATATACACACAAGATCGAAAATACCTAAAAATTCTATACATACCAGTTTCAATAAATTCGTCTCATGAGGCATAAGAGAACAGACCATTCCTTCACTGTTTCTACGTCATATGTACAAATGGCATGGAAAATGTAGGACGAACCCGGACCTTTATGTTCCATTATTCTTCAGTAGACCTGAAATAAGCAGCGGATATCGGAAATGGAACTGTATGAACTGCAAATGGGACAGACACCACCCTTTCTACACGGTTGTAATTGCAATTCCGAGTTTGTCAGCTTGAAGATTTTTCAAAGGGCTATCAAACCTTTCTTTCTCGATGCCAACACTCTGAGTTAATAACATCCTCCTCTGTATCCACAATCAAACATAAACAAGATTGAGGCAAGTGATTAGATAAAACGGTTTTGCAGGCAAGCAGTCATTCATATCAATTGCATAACTAGGCTTCACCAAGACCTTTAAAAAAATTGATAATCTGTTACATGAACAGCTTTTATGCTATAGAGATTCGACAACTGTTTAAGAGACACAACTAAAATTATATGAAAATATGTCATATCAGGATGATCAAGAATAATAGGCAATTCATCGCAAAAAGAGAGAAAAATGCAGCACATAAACTCTATCAGCAGCACTAAAAAAATATTATTAAAAAGATGCGAGGCAGAAAATTTCAATACAAGTCAAATGTTCAATTCTTATTTGAAGAAACAACCGTAAATCCCTGCATTCATGTTCAAACCCCATATGGTTCCAAAAAATGACCTCAAAGCTGACTTTTGTGTTGGGTGTCTTGTCTAAAGACTCTCCCACACCTAGGAAAACTTGGCTCGATCAATGTTCCAGAATACACAGTTTTAATAACTATAGAAAAGCCCTTCAGCAGCAGGAAAATGGGACAATATCCTATAATTGTAGGGGTACGAAAAAAAAGCTCAAAAGATAATTACATTAGCCAGTAGGACATGGCTGAGAATTGAACAGTGTAGTCACATCATATAAAATGTAAGTTGGACATCACAGTGGTAGAATTAATGCATCTAAGAATTTAGAAGTTGAATGTTCAGGCATCATCAGTTTCATTTAATGTTACATGGACAAGAAATTGAAGATACACGTGTTGTTCAATAGCTTCTTTGCAGCATTTGTAGTTTAAGATGGGATCTTTGCATTGGTAGAAATGAATTGGGGTTTCGGCTTCATTCATGGGCGGGGTCAAGGATATCTTCTCTCCAAAAGTCCAGGAGATTGAAATCAGTGATCACCGAGTTAACAAATCAATAAATTCGATTATAGCCTAAGCATGCAGTGAGCAACAGGCGGCAGGCGCAATGGAAAAGGAAACTGGGATAGTGAAACTTACATGATTCTCAAATTCAGGACTCATCAAATTGATGGATAGATTCTTCATCAACATCACCGCCTGGAGAAGAAAGACTGATTAGAATGTTAATAAACAGTCAAATGTTTCGCAGATTACTCCTAGAAACACAACTGATATATCCAACATTATTATGAGGAGCAACCAATACATAGACAAAAACAGCGTAAACATGTTTGTACATTATTTATATTGCACACGCTTCAGGGAACATATTAATTTTATCTCTCATTAAGATTGACCTTCCTCTATAATGAGGAATACCTCAATACTGAATGATCAGTTTCGTCTTGTATGGAGAACTGGTCCCAAGTTTGTTTCAGCAAACACAAAAACTCAAATGAGAGAGTATCTTTTAATTAAAGTTCAGATAAGGACGGATTGTGCACGTTATGAGTTCTGCGAGCTCGTCCTGTTTGATTAATTGATCTAAGCCCCTGTTTGACAACCATTATTTTAAAACTCTTTTTTCTACATACTTATTTTCAACCACACATTCACACAATAAAATATTTTACAGGTAAAACCCAAAATTTTTTCTTACATTTTAACCACATATTCTCCTAAAAAACACTATTCAAAATTTTATTTTCTACAATTAATGATTGTCAAACAGGGGTTAAATGTCATGGGCCACAATTTAACGGGACACTGGACTATACCTGCTATACAAGATGGGCTCCCCAAGCTTCTAGACTTAAAAAAATGTTTTTGTGGGATCATAAATTTGTAGTCTCATCTGAGTCTTCTTACCAGATATTAAAGATCGTGAATTGATGGCTTCACAATAACTAGCTTCAGTCAGGCCAATTAGAAGAGATGAAACTAATTAAATAATTTTACAATTTTAAGTCCACGCCCTATCTGAGGTTGGAAAGAAATATTCACTTATGGGAGAAGCAAAAAGCACCGTTTGACGGATATAAATTTAGTACAATCTCCACAAGAAAACTAACTGCATCATATATATCCTGTTGTAGGAGAAACTGTTAGGATTTTAGTTGTATTGGAAACTCTTTAAAGAAAAGGATTATTATAAAAGAGTTGTAAAAGTCAATAAGTCTTTTGGGGTGTTTTTGTGCGCGATTGATCATTATTTTTTACCTTCGTAACATTATTTGAAGATCAATCAACAATTCTATATCTTGAGATCAATCAACCACAAGTTGAGAAAAATATCAAAATCGTATAATCTAAAACACCACTTCCTAAATATACATAGGAAGGTACTTTCTCAATTGCTTTAAGAGATTATTGAAGATTAAGGAGGTTGGCACATGACATGTTTCTCAAGGGTATTATAGTCAAGAAAATTTATTTCTTAAAAACAATTAGATGAAAGATAATTATGTTACCATTTTTGTTGATTGCACAACATTTTATTTTCATTGGAAGTTCTCATTCTTTACTCATCGTTGTACTTAGGTTCCCAACATTTTTGGCTACATTCTTTTCTTAAACATTCTATTAATTGCCATTCACGAAAGTTTCTATTTAATATTCTGTTAGTTTGCCTTGAAATTATGTACAAATATTTTGTCAAAACTTTTGTATCTGTTGGTTTTTGTTTTATTTAAAAATATGAGGGGCAATAAATTTTTTATGCTCTCATAATCGGTTTGTAGACGAAAATCATCATGAACACAAGATATACTAATTAATAAAAGATAGAGAAGATTAATGTTACGCAAATAAATTTAGGGATATAAGTGTGGGACAATAAATAAAGGTAGATGATCTTATATACCGTTAAATATGGTACAATAAATAAAAATTGTGTCAATATAACTCCCCTTAAATGGAAAAGGGGAAAATGAAAAGAACTGAAATCCTCCTTAATGAGCAACTCTCGAATTGAAACGAAGCCCTCATTTGACACTCATTTTAATCTCATTCTCATTCTCATTTTTTTTTCTTTCTTCTTTTCAACAACATATTCTTCAAATAAAATAATATTAAACACAAATCTAAAACTTTTCATCACTTTTTCACCACACATTTTCCCATTAATTTCTATTCCAAAAATTTTATTCTTATTTTAGTGTGTGTGAACCACATTATTTTGAAAGAATGTATTTTGAAATAGTAAATTAATGAAAATGTGTAATTGAAAAGAAGGAAAAGTTAGATGTGATGAAAATATTATTTTAATGAAGAATGTGTAATTGAAAATGAGTAGAAAAATAAGAATAAAATTTTTAATGTAGCTCAAATAGGGGCTTAATGAGATTCAAACACATTTCAGAAACCATCTAAAAGAATCTCAATGCCTTTATTATGTAAGTTTGGGATGTAATCACTACAAAAATTAAGAATGGGGACTCAAATGATACTGGTTTGGGGACCCCATGTGTCAATTTCTTTAGATTTTAAGAGGGAACCCTAATTTTATTTTTTTTATTAATACAATTTCATGCTAAATTTATTTTTTATAATCTTTCTAAAGTGTAATTGGCTCTTATATTAACTTTTTAGAGTAACATTGTCGATGATCTGTTCTAGTATTAAAACCTTTGAACAAGTATTGTTTTTATTAGGATAATAAAAGAAGTAACTTGTTGCAGTCCCCCCAATAGGGAGTGCCACGTGTACCTTATGGACACAATTATGTGTACTATAAAGTACATGTAGCATTATTCAAAGAAAAAAGATACGAAAAGAAAAGAAACCCAGTTATTATAATCTTCCGTTCTTTTATGTCATCTATTTATATATCATTATGTACACAGTAATGTAAAAATAGCATTACTTTCAAAATCAGCAGTACACAAACAGGGAGAGAGAGATGATTATGTGTAAGATACTGGAAGGGCAGAGGGAATAAATCTGGAGCAACATTCTGGTCCTCTTAAAATGGAAGGTTTTGTGGAGCTCCTTGACAACACAAGAACAAGCAAAGTTACCTAAATATTTGAATAAACAACAGATATCTCCCATAACCTACAAAAAATTGATCAAGTGGGACATCTATATAAGCAAAATAAAAAAGATCCAACCCTGATTCGAATGTGAAAATGGAATACTTCTCCTCAAACATCATAAATCTTAAGCGTAAACAAATTTTGCTGCAGGCATTGTGAGCTATCAGTTCTAATGTTCAACAACTTAATCAAGCCAGCGAGTAATACCATCTTCACCCACGGCTGCAACAATTTCTACACGTACATCCAACACAGCCTGTCAATTTGGAAGATGTTTTAGTGATTACAAGTATGAGAGAGAAAGGCTTCAACTGGAGATGGATAGGAATGAACCCAACTGCTGATAAAACATTTCTGTTTCTCAAGCAAATGGCACGAGGAACCGCTCTAACGGCCTAACCCCCATTCAACGGACAGAAAGTGAATGTAAAGAAAAGGACCAAGGCGTGACACTACATTGGCTGTGATGCGTTTTTACAAAATGATCATAGAAATACTTTTGACACAACAAAAATTTACTTGGAAATGATGTGTTCAACTCAAAATATTCCAAAGAAAAACAAATGATAAGAGTAGCTTTTAATATCTCGAGTGACAAAATGGCTGAAAATTGTAAAATACAACTTCGGTATGCTAATGAAGTAAATAATGACTTCATTTTGTCAGGTTGCCCTTTAAAACTTTAGCCTAACAATTTTAGTTTCAAGAATTGATGTATATCTCAAAATGTATGAGCACTAAAGCTATAATTTGTAGACTGTCATAAGCATATTGTATATCAGTATTTGTGCCAGTTCCTGGCCAGACTAGCTCCTTCATTCATTACGTGGCTTAATATTGCAACCAACAATTGACCAATTACAGCATGAGTAAGAAACTTACCAAAGGATTTCTGCAATTCACCAGTCTACACTCTTCCAAAGAACCTTCGAATGTCCAGCTTTCCCAGACATCAAAGCTGTGGCTAGCAAAGACGAATTCCATCCTCCTATTTATCTTCAATGTTAAAGTGAGATGTTTAGATAACGAAATTTTCGATTTTTGTCAAAAATATCTATCTCATATATGATTTCCATATGGTATGTAGTTAATCACAAAACTTCCATATGGTACATAGTTAATCACAGAACAGAACAAAATAGTTCAGCACAATTCTAGGGCGTGTTCGGTCGTGCTTAAAATCCAATTAAAATTGAAAATTCACTCATCTAATAAAAGTCAACAATAACGGTTAATTTTTCAATTTTAATCCGATTTTAATTTCTACCGAACATGCCCTTAGTAAAGTCTCTTGATATTTGTTAGTCTTTCTTTCATTTTTTAAATTCTTGTGCTCAAATAGGAAGGGAGAAAAGGAAATGACACCCCGGAAAATGGTCAGCTGACAGATCTCGAACATGGAGATGCAGTACCGGTAAACCAAGTTTCATTTAAGTATGAACTATTTGGTATTTTTAAGGATCTAACTGTTATTTGAAATCCAGGCAGCAAACGTGGGCTTCGGTAGAGTATTTTCACTTGTAAGTTAATTTTGTTTGTTGTGCAAAATTGATAGATGAATCTTGAATATCTCACGATTCATTTCAAGTCCTTAAAATGATGTTTCTTCACAGGCAAAGCCTGAAGCTGTGAGTTTGATTGTTGGCACAGTTGCTTTGTTAATTGCATCCACATCAAGCATATTAGTGGTATGTACCATTGTCATGGAGAAACACCTCACCTATTCCTCTGATTCCCAAATTCGCGATACAGGATGTGAAATAATTTTTTGACTTTGTAATGTCAATTCTGCAGCCAAAATTTGGGGGGAATATAATTGACATTGTTTCTGGAGATACTCAAACACCTGAACAGAAATCTGAAGCTTTGGATGCTGTCAAGAACACAATTCTCTATATATTTCTAATTGTCATAATCGGGTATCCCCATATCTTTTGATCTGTAGGGTACTTTTATCTTTCCAATATATTGCTTGTTCCAGTACTTCCATTCTAGACAACAATAGAAATTTATGGCATATTTGTTGAGGATAATTGGATATTACTGGACTATAGTAAAGGAAAAAAAAAATGTTAGAAGATTGTTAATTATTCTGTCCTGTTCAATGTTAATACCAAACCTGTGCTTAGTATTTAAGTTACTGCTTCAGGGTTAGATTAAAAATTAAAGGCTTCAAGCCTCTATAATTCGACCATTCAATGAGTAACACATCGGCATCTGATTATTGATACACATCAAAACCTGGATTATATTTCTAGGTAGTTATTCAAGTACAGCTATTCTTGGCATCTCACAAAATTAATAAATTCTTGCTCTTTTCAGTTCAATTTGTACAGCACTTCGAGCATGGTTGTTTTCTTCTGCTAGTGAGAGGGTTGTTGCTCGATTGAGAAAGAATCTATTCAGTCATCTTGTTCACCAGGTAAAGAAATTGACTTTGCCAGAGTATATTTCCTTTTTATTATCCAAGGGACTTAATTATTAATAAATTTTGTAGGAAATAGCTTTTTTTGATGTTACTCGCACAGGGGAACTTTTGAGTAGGCTATCTGAAGATACGCAGATTATAAAAAATGCTGCAACCACCAACCTTTCAGAGGCTCTAAGGAATCTTTCTACTGCATTTATTGGTCTTGGGTTCATGTTTACAACATCATGGAAGTTAACATGTATCTTATTCATCCTTAAGAATACCGAATACTAAAATAAGCTTGTTATTTTAGCATGTTATTATGTTTTCTTATCCGTATTCTATTTTAGTGTTGGCTTTGGTTGTTGTTCCTGCAATATCCATCGCTGTCAGAAAATTTGGACGCTATCTGCGCGAACTTTCTCACAAGACTCAAGCCGCTGCTGCAGTAGCTTCATCTATTGCTGAGGTATATTGCTCCAAAACCAATTATCTAGCTTTTCCATGTGTAATATTTAAGTTGTAGCATTCTTTAGTGCTACATTCATCAATCCTTTGATTGTTCAACAGTTTGATGATTTCCAGTCATTATCTTGTGTCTTTTTCCGTAACTCTTATTGAAATGAGGTTCTCAAACTAGAAAAGTAAAATATTCATAAATTAACATACCCTTGCATGAAGAAATTCAATTTGTTATTGACGCTTACAAGAAGGTTAGGATTGTTCTTAAGCGCAAATGGTAATAACTCTGAGCAAAAACGTCTGGCCACTCATTTAGTTGAAGAAAAGGTGTCGACTGATAACTGGTTGTCTATCGAATCTCCTTTTGAAAGATAGGGAGTCGAAATTTATGTTTGTTTTGAAGGGAAGAACCACAAACTGTAGTAAAAGCCAAACCAAAGATTTGATGGAATGGCCACAACACCCCGGGTGCTTATATTGTGGGGAACTCATGATTGGAAACAACCCATTTAGTTTATTTTGGGTTTGCTTCGCGTTTATTTTGTATACTCTTCCCATTTCAGTGCTTGCTTACTAATCTTAGTATACTTTTGGCTCTAGCCTAGAATATAATGAAATCTCAGTACAGAAATAGAAATTCAAGTGAAAAAATACAGACATATTTAGATCTTCAAGTGCTTCCTGATAAGTCTTACTAGCAAAGCGGATTGCTCTTTCTTTATTGGTTAGGACTGTGATTGAAGATAGATTAGATTCATAGACCCTCTTGTTTCTTTTTTGTCACCTTCATTTTAAAAACTATTTCTATATCTCTTTCTTCTTCACCTTCCACATTTTCTTTAATTTTTAAGGTTTCCCTTCATTTATTATTAAAAACGAGATATTTGATTCACATTTTCTCCATAAAAAAAATCTTTGACCCATGGGTAGCCTATCCCATTGCACAAGTCCACTATTTTTTATCCATTTCTTTAGTTGTAGGAAGCTTGTTAGGATCAATTTCAACCATCTTATTTAAGACTAATTGATGTTCGTCCACTGAGCAAGTTAAACCTTTTATGACATTCAACGATCAAGATATGAATGACCTGATCCATGAGCTTAAGAGCATGAATATGAAAATTCGATTTATAATCGGGTTTCGGTCCTGGTATTTCAAAAATTAAAATCACATTACACTTCAAGTATTTTATAAATGAAACCAATTGGTTCTATATAATTTGTGGAACAAATCGAAATCGCAGTTTCAATTTGGTTCCAGTTAGAATGTCCATACTTGAACCCATGATCTTAGCTTTGATATCAATTGCTAGGATCAGATTTCCATCGTCTCATTTGAAAATCAATTAGTGCCCGTTAAGAGCTGGTTAAACTTTTTTTGACATTCGGTCACCATAATTTGAATGACCTAATCCATGGGCTTAACAGTCTTGTTGCTCCCCTATAGAGCTGAAGCATAGCTTTACTACACTAATATAAAAAGGCTCGCGCTAGGCTCTACCTTTTCTCGCCGAGTCTTCTCTAGCTGGGTGTGACCAATAGAAAGAAAGGACATGTACTCTAGTTAGAAATTCTCTCTAGCTCTACTCGTTCCAGTATTAAACTTGTTTCCGGTGGTCCAACACTTCATTCGTGAATGGTGCTTTTGAAAGGAATAATAATTTACCAATACTTTTAGAAACCATGTGATGACATAAACTAAAGTAGTAAAGGCTAAAGAGTGACCGACACGAAGACAATGAGGAACCATTTTTCGTCCCACATATTATTTATGGTCCTAAAATCTCATCACATGTAGGACTAGTCCAATTTAATCATCATTACGATTTTCTTTACTAAATAAAAATATGGCTGCTATTTAGGAAACGTTTGGTGCTATACGCACGGTGAGATCATTTGCACAGGAAGAATATGAGGTCTCACGGTACTCTGGAAAAGTTGACGAGACATTAAATCTTGGACTCAAACAGGCAGTAAGTTTCCTAATACTGTAATTTCCTCCTCATGGTAGCTACATGAAACAAACTCATCTAGTCGTTTAAGCACTCTACAGATTCACCATCTAATATCTCGTGCATTTTCCCTGTAGAAAGTTGTTGGTTTTTTCTCTGGAGGTCTTAATGCAGCTTCAACGCTATCAGTTATTGCAGTAGTAATATATGGAGCTACCCTGACAATCAATGGGTCCATGACTCCGGGATCACTCACATCCTTCATTCTGTATAGCTTAACTGGTAATTTCCTCATAGAAAGTCAAATCACTACAGCTTCTGGATAAATTCTTATTTATATCACGGCACTAGAATTGTACTACTTATACTGCATCCTCAGGCAGTGAACCTCTGGGACATCTTTTTGAAGTGCTCAACTTTTAAAATTTGTAGTTGGATCGTCAGTATCTGGACTTTCCAACTTGTATACGGTGGCAATGAAAGCTGCTGGAGCTAGTAGACGAGTTTTCCAGCTCTTAGATCGTATTTCTTCCATGCAAAAATCAGGAAATAAGTGTCCATTAGGGTTAGTTCTTCTGATTTATTTATTTATTTATTTTACATCTAATCTCTTTTGATAGTTAAACATTGCAAGAGAATACAAAAAATGCCCCATATGTAGCATGTTATTAGACTTCACGTGCCTTCAAAATATTACATGTTGCTATTTCAGAATAATAACTTATCTGTCAATTTTGTGTAAAAAAGAGGATAAATTTACACAACACACCGTGTATACAGTATGTAAATACACTTCATATACTGCATTTTCTGAAATTACAATTGATACTACTATTTGATAAGTGTTAA
Source organism: Fraxinus quadrangulata (assembly GCA_903798255.1). Taxonomy (NCBI): domain Eukaryota; kingdom Viridiplantae; phylum Streptophyta; class Magnoliopsida; order Lamiales; family Oleaceae; genus Fraxinus; species Fraxinus quadrangulata. The sequence continues at coordinate 45,958 of CAIGRB010156896.1, forward strand.
CAAGTAGGTATTTCGTTAAGTCTCCATTATAAAATAGGGAAATTATAAATATATATCTTTTTTTGATTTTATTTTTAAGTACCAGAAAAGTAACTCCTTCCATCCCATAAAGATAGACTTGCTTTCCTTTTTCATTTGTCCCAAATTATATGCTATTTTTCTTGTTGAGAGTATAATTAACTTTTTAACTGTCTAATATATCCCTATTTAATATGCCTTTATATCAAAAAATATGAACATCCATTATTCAATGCATGGGTATGTTAGAAAAAACATGAGTTGACACGTGCGAAAATGGAAGCAAGTATATATTTGTGGTACAGAGGGAGTAAGATTTTAAAAAGTTATAGACTAATTTGCAATCTTCAAAGAGCATTAAAGGTTAATAAAGATCACAACATTAAGATGACTTTGGACAATACAGATCTTGACCATTGGAAAATGAAGTGTTGCCTCACAAACTAAAAGGCTTCACTTGGAAACAACAAGTCTTAAATATTGATTTAATTCTTGCGTGTATATTAGTCCATGGTTGCCTATATAAACAAGTTATAATTGAAGTGATATGTATCACAATAAAACTGATCGTAAAACAGTAAAAACTTAGAGCGAGCTGTGTACTCGAGTAAAATATATTGTGTGCAACTCTTGTAAATATCCATCAATAAATTGCATATTTTATTAACATCTACCTTCCGCACCCAACAAAAAAAAGCATGTTACTTAGAAAAAGTTATTTGCAAGTTCACTTGTAAATTTAGTCAAACTATCAAAATAAAATTGAAATAAACTTCAAATAATTTACAAAAAGGGGTTTGGATGGTTAAATGATATTTAACCCTTATAAGTAGAACAATATCAACATTCAATGAAATAATGGGAGCCATAAGAAATTGTAGAAGAGCAACTTAGAAAGAAATAGTGCACATATGACCTACTTTATAAGTGAACTGCATATTTATGTAACTTTTTTTCCTTTTTTCATGGAGACATAGTGCATGTTTGCACAGTTGAAATCATAATTTAAACAGTTTAAATACTTTTTATCGACATATTTTGTAGGACTCACAACTACTACCCATATATTATCCATAAATTCCGTAGGGGACACAACTTATTAAGTTATAATCACATAAGTTTTAATTTAGGCACTCCCAAACGTGGTCCTAATAAAATATGTTATTTCTTAAAGCATATGAAATAGCCATGTGTAAATTGTAATTTATATAGTCACAGTATGTGAAGTGGGACCTATATTCGAGGTGTGATTTGTATATTTTCCCAATTGTTGACGAATACCTGTAGGAATATGTTTAACAATCCTGCAATAGTAGTGTAAATTTTAATTTCCTAATACATATATGTTAACTGCAATCGCACTCTATATACAAAAATGTGTTAATTAGCCATTGTAGAATAGGCACCATCTCTTTGGTTCCCAATTATGGTCAGTAACCATCCACCATGTTAGGCTCCCCTGCCATAGGATAATGAGAACAATCTAATATCTGTTTATCAAAAGATATGGTCTTTTTACAAGGCATGCTACCCTAAGTCAGTTCCACTATGTATTAAGCCGATAAAAATATCTCAGAGATCTGCAAATTCCCATGTGCGAAAAATGGAAGTGTCAAATTTCTTTGCCCTGTCATGTATTCAAATTCACTCGTTCTACTTCATAGTCCAACGATAAGCTTCTGTACGAAAATGATAATAACATTTTTCATCATAGAAATGAAGATGCAGAAGTGGAGTTGGATGATGTTTGGTTTGCTTATCCATCCCGTCCAAATAATATGGTCCTGAAGGTATTTGATACTATCTCCACTTTCACCGGTGCTGGGAATACGTCATTCCAAAAATGATGCTAAGTATTGTAAATTGTTGTGATTTTAGGGAATAACATTGAAACTACAGACTGGTTTTAAGGTTGCATTGGTGGGTCCAAGTGGTGGTGGAAAGGTATTTCTTTGTCATATTGAAGTTCCTTTGCAATCATAGTCCATTTTCATGTCATTGTAAGAAACATCAGATAGGTGAACTGATTTATGGGAAGAAAACTATGGGTATGACCATTTTTATGTGCTGCAGACGACAATTGCAAACTTGATAGAGAGATTTTATGACCCTGTCAAAGGAAAGATATTGCTCAATAGAATTCCTTTGGTTGAAATATCTCATGATCATCTACATAAAAAGGTAAATTTTGTGCTACAAGTGTTAATATAGGTTATTATCAATGTGAATTTCTTCCATGGTAATTTTTGGTACTACAGAAATTATATAGAAGTAAAAGGGATACTTGCAACATGAATTTCTTGCATTTGCTGTTCCTTCTTTCTTGACATATAGAGAGCATGATTGGCCAAGCTTGAGTAAAAAAATTACTTATTTTGATATAACTCTTGCTTGCTCTCAAAATGAATTATTTATTTCTAACTCTTGACCAATCAAAAAAATTTTTACTGTAAAACTAGCTTATTTATGTATAAGTGAACTCCTTAAGCTTGGCCAAACATGCTCTAGCGTGTTATCTCACTTAAGAAAATGCTGTCAGCACTATTTGATTCTACAACATTTTCTAATATCTTCAAAATGCAGATCAGTATAGTGAGCCAAGAACCTGTTCTTTTTAACTGCTCGATCGAAGAGAACATAGCCTATGGATTAGATGGTAAAGCAAGCAGCATTGATATAGAAAACGCTGCAGTAAGTTCTAAATTCTCTACAAGGACGAATATTCATCTCTTCCATAAAATTTATGATTGCATTTGCATTGTATAACAACCAGAAAATGGCCAATGCCCACGAATTCATAGCCAAGTTTGCCGAGAAATATCATACGCATGTCGGGGAACGTGGAGTGAGGCTTTCTGGAGGCCAAAAACAAAGAATAGCCATTGCTCGAGCTCTTCTAATGAATCCCAGAATCCTACTTTTAGACGAGGCAACTAGTGCCCTGGATGCGGAAAGTGAATATCTAGTTCAGGTGAGCAGCTTGGCTAAGCCTAGAGAGAGAAATTTTGCTTTTAAGCTTCTCTTTTGTCAAACGAAAGTTACTTTTGTACTAACAAAGCTTATTATCTAGAAAAGTAAACTAAGTTCGAACATTCTAGTAAAGTTTCTTAACTCGCGTGATGGTATTATTGTACCATGTAGGATGCCATGGATTCCCTAATGAAGGGTCGGACCGTGCTAGTCATAGCTCATAGGCTTTCAACTGTAAAGACTGCAGACACTGTTGCAGTGGTTTCTGATGGCCAGATAGTGGAAAGTGGCACTCACGATGACCTCCTCGGCAAGAATGGTATCTACACAGCATTAGTTAGGAGGCAACTACAAGGGCCAAAACACGAAATCTAGTCACGGGCTATAGTTAAGCTATACCCTTAACAATAAACTTGAAATTAAATTCTGCACATGTTGATTTTATATATACTGTTTGGGATTAGTTCTCAGTCTTTGGTTTTATATATACTGAATGTGATTAAATTCTGCACATGTTGATTTTATGTATACTGTATGTGATTAGTTCTCAGTCTTTGATTTTATATATACTGAATGGGATTAAATTCTGCACGTGTTGATTTTATATATACTGAGGGCATTGATCGTTAGGCTAGTTATATTGGAGGACAGTTCCCATAAAAGCACACCAGAAAGAGATTGCAATTAGGCCATGTTTAATATCCTCAATTTTTCATGGAACTTGGAAATCATTTTTCATTTTCCATCTTTTACATTATTTGATAGGAAGAAATTTCCTTGGAATTGGTTTTACACCTTGTCCCCCACGTGACCCCTTTTTCCTTGAATTGGTTTTCCCACCACTTTGGTGGGATAATGATTTTTTAGCCTTTTTTTTTTGTTTTTTTTGGGCAATGGAAACAAATTCTTTCCTCAATTAAACAAATTCTATCATTTTAATGGACAATTTTTATGTAAAATAAAGTTAAACGAATATCAAAAAATTCAAAATTTCAATATTTTTCACGTGGAATATTATACTAATCAAATACAATTAATTGATAATTTCTAGGAAAATAATTTTAGGAAATTCAATTTCCTAGAATTCATTTTTTTTTCCACCCAAATTTCACTCTTGCAATTAAACGGACCCTTAGGATTCGTTTGATAAATAAATGTGTAAAGGAATTTCAATTCAATGCTATTTGGAAAATAAAAACATACTAGATTCATAGGAATTCGTTTTATATGAAAACAAAAAAAATGTAACTTAAAGTGTTCGTACCTTGGAATTAGGTTTTCATTTCCAAGTTACAATTAAAAAGTCAAAGTGTAATTCGTTTTTATCGAATGTGACTTTTTTGCATGGAATTCGTTGCAATAGTTCTTAAGTTGTGAGAAAACATATTCATATCGAAATCAATAATTGATTCTGCATATCGTTCTGGCACATGATTCTTATCCTCGTGTTTATATTTGATTTTAATTATGTTTATTTTTAAAAGAAACTGAAAGTGGATTATAATTTTAATAGATATTTTCTTTCCAAGTCAAATTAGAGGAACTGCGGCGGTAAAGTTCTTAAAAAAATACATACCTTTTACTTTGGATATTTAGAATAAAAAAAATTATTTAATATAGTAGATGATTTACGCACTTATCCGAACTTTTATTCTTACTTAATTATATGTAAATTGAGTAGTTATTTACTTAATTTGGTTAAATTGTGTTAATTGTAGAAAAAAGTTTCAACTTGGTTGGTGTGAAAAATGGCTATTTGGAGCTTAATTGGAGTTGATTCGGAACAATTGAAAAGTAATCGAATAGCAATTGATCAAAGGAAAGTATTAATGGAGGATTTGATAACAATCCATAAGTTTCGAAAGTTAAATTTGATATTTGGAAAGTTTAAGGAATAATTGTCAAGTTTCGAAACTTTTTTCTGGTCAATTTTTAATAATTTTGGGGTGAACAAGATTTAATTATGAAGATAGAAGATGAAGGATAAATTGCATAAAAAAGGACTCCATTAAAAAAAGAATAATGATATGTAATATCAGTGATGTTAGAGCGTCGATTTAAATAGCTACATTTTATTAATTTAATTTAATTAAATGAGTTGTGTGACTTTATATAAATATATCATTTAATGACATGTAATTATCACATAAACTGATGTTTAGCACCAATAACGATGAATATCATTACTCAATAAAAAAAGAATTGTTTTCTTCTTCTCAAACTCTTTTCAAATAAACAAAGATTTTGTTCTAAACCTTATATTTTAAATATATGTCTTAATCCAACAATTGAAAGGAAGCTTATATGCACATATTATACAAGTCATAGGAGCCTATTGAAAATTTGGAACATAACAATCATATCAAATATAAGAAAAGAGAATCCAAAAGGAGTGAAAAGTCAAAAAATCAATCAAGAAACTAAGATTTCAAGATTTGTACAAGAAGACAAGTTCTTGGCGCAAGATCTTCATCATTTATCTTGTTTCTCTTTAAAAATCGACGATGTTTTTTAATTCCATATTGTTTTATTCTTCTCCCGTGATATGTAATTAATGATTAGTTAGGATGAACGATTTTAACCTAATTTTGAACCTTAATTTTAATTATGAAGTTTTAGTCTCTAATTCTTGTTGTGAATAATTTTTACTCTATCTTATTGCTTTGAATTAGTAGGGCACCAATTTATTGATTTGTGAGCAAGATGTGAGTTATTTGTTTATATCACGTAGTAAAAATTTGCAATTTGAATAAAAGATAGAGATACACTTTTATAGTTGTTGTAATCATTAGATGAATTCTTTAGTGATTGAATAATCTTGATTAATGCTTATTCGAGTTCACATAAAGATATTGTGGTTAACTTAATTAGGTAGGATTAGTTTAAACTTGATAGAGGTAAATTAATTAATTTAGAAGAATTCGACTTGGTACACATGATTAGTTATAAAAATTGGTGATTAGGATTAAGAGGATAGTTATGAACAATTCGTGAATCCTAACACTTAAACCATCATTATAAAATTCATATATGCACTTGTTAATGATTTTTGTATATTTAAAATTAAAAAAATCATAAAAAGAAGATAAACACATTTATTTCCAATCGAATTGGAGATAAGAATAGTTGAATCAAAGATTAAATTTTAGTCCTCGTGGAAATGATAATTCGGAATCTTAGGTCCATTTTATTATTTGTTACAATTTGTACACTTGCAAAATATAAAATCAACAAGTATTTAGTGTCGTCGTCGAAAACTATTTTTATTTAATATTGGTTTAAATTATTTCTATCTTTTATATGATTATTTCTTTTTCTTTTTAAGCTGATCTTTTTTTTTTCTTTATTTCATCAATAGGGAACGAAAAGAAACAAAGTGATCAACAATGATTGATCTCGACGTTGATGAAGATGTCTTTGCCATGTTGGGATACAATCCACCTGCCACACTTGATGAGTTTAACTTGCCAATGAGATTATTTCTCTAACCGGTTGTTGAGGAGACAAGTCGGACTTTTGAATATTGTGGGACTTTGCATTATATTAAAAATTGCTTACTATGAAGTGAAAAAAGCTATCATGGATAATTCATTTAAAGAAGATGGTGACGACGATGTGCTTGTGGGAGAAGTCTTCGCCACGCTAAAATATAATAGGATTGAAGACCAAACTATTCCGAATGTGCCAAATAACATGCTTATGGAGTATCTCTTCGTCATTCAACCTGAGGAATCAACATCTAAAGAAGAAAAATATATAGAATCGAAAAATTAATCATGACGGAACCAAACAAATCAGTGGCATTCAAAGTTACATGGTTGAAATACTGCTATCCCTAATAAAATTACTAAAATTGAAATATTGCACTAGAACTTCACTGGATCATCTCAACGAGTTTATAATTACACCTCTGTTGTTTCCTCTTGTATTTCTCATGAATAAGGATCTGAAGGTCGTCATTTCCATAGTTCTGTTGTTCCTCTTTTATTTTCTTTGCTGAAGTTACAAGTGAACGATTACAGTAATGCAACTCGATCGTTTGAAGAGTTGGAATATCTCCAATTTCACTAGGGATCTCCTCCAAACTATGGCAGTTCTTAATGACTAGGTTCTGAAGTCTCGGGAAGTGGACGCTGTCAGCTCTCCAATGCTGAAGACGAACGTTTTCAAGTAGCAGATATTTCAGTTGAAGAAATTGTCTTTCATTTGGTTCCCACTCTGGTCGTTCATAGAAGGCAAAATTTCTGAGTTTGAGCACTTCAATAGGCAACGAACCAATATTCATCAAATCTTCCCAAGGAATGCAGCTGCCATCTAAAGTTAATTTTTTAAGCGAAGACGGGAAAATGATGTTATGCAAGAAAGATCTTGTTGGCGTGAGAAATAAGAACTTCAAAGATTCAAGTTGATGTAGATGGACGAGATTCTTGAGATAGAGGTATTCCGAACTCATTGGTACATTTTCCAGATAGATTCCCAATTTCTTGAGATTGGGAATCCTTTTCAAGATCTCCTCTGTACATCTGAAATTTAATACAGTGGAGAGCGTTTGTAAGTTTTCCAGAGCTATAACAGAATTTTCTGCTTCAATTTCTGCACTAGAAGGATCAGGAAGAATCATTTACCCCAACTGGAGATGCCTCAACTGTGTCATCGTCCATATTTCGGACGTAAGAAATACTGGAACTGTGGCATCGTAAAGAATTAAGGTTTGTAGATATCGGAGTTTGTATACTGATGCAGGAAGCCTCCCATTATTGCAGCTGTAAGCGAGGTACTGTAAGTTAACTACTTCTGCCATTTCATTTGGAAAATGAGTTATATACCCTGCATCCAACACTCTGACTAGCTTACCAGTTAACAACTTTGCCGGAACATTCCTACCAAAATTTAAAAGAGATCGCAAAAGAAATTTCGGATGTTTGTTGGTAGGATGATCTACATCTCTTCGTAAAATTAAATGGCGCAGGCTAATGCCATTGGGAATACCCTGGAGATTACTGTCAGTGACATGAAAAAACTTCTCCCTTTGAGCTTCTCTCACACACAGGTCACGTAACAGATCATGGATCATGCAGGTTTTTATTTTACCTTTGGAACTCCTTTCAGAAACCAAAATAAGATTCCTATCAACAAGATCGAACAAGTTTTCCTCAGCCAAATCTTCCAAAGTTTTGTGTTCCCCTGATTCTATAAATCCTTCGGCAACCCATAACTTGAAAAGTGCGGAGGCACTGATATCCGAGTCTTCTTGAAAGATTCCGAAATAGAGGAAACATCCTTTCAAATGATGAGGCAAATTCTTATAACTTAAAGATAGTATCTTTGAGCATTGCTGATCATCTTTTGAAGCTATCACCGAACTCAGATTTTCTCCAACATTTGTCCAGTGATGTACTGTTCTCGTGGCCTTTGAGAGAAGTCCTGCAATCACAACAATAGCAAGTGGAAGTCCTCGACAATTTTGGACTATCTTCTTTCCGATTTGTCTGAGTTCAGAAGGGCAGCGATCTTTTCCAAAAACATTCGCACAAAATAAACTCCAGCTTTCCTCCTCATTCAGAAAACGCATCTGATGAGGAGGAGAACAAGGGTTTGCATTACGAGCCACATTTTCTAGCCTAGTTGTCATCATGATTCGACTCCAATTCTTCTCATTTGGAAACAGTCGCCTCACATCATCCCAAACTTTGGTGTCCCAGACATCATCGATCACAATGAGATACCTCCTACCCATTAGTTTCTTGTACAAAACTTCTTCTAATTTTTCAGTGCTCTTCTCACGTTTCTTGTACAAAACTTCTCCTAATTTTTCAGTGCTCTTTTCACGATCCGGGATAGTGAGTATTTCCATGGAATCTAGAAGGCTTAGAAAGATATCTCGCATATTATAGTCTTGAGATACTGTCACCCAAGCACGAATGTGAAAACGATACAAAATAAGTTCATCTTCATAAACCTTTTTGGCAAGAGTAGTTTTACCTATTCCGCCCATCCCTACGATGGAAAGAGTCTTAAGATTTGATGATCCCCCGGTGAGATGATCCTTGATCACCATCATGTTATCATCAAGACCCACCATATTACTCTTGCCACTGGAAGCATGTTTCGATGAAGCAACAAGCGACGAAGTCCTTGGATGCAGATCTTGTACATCCGTCTCGTCCACAATATTGTCTACCATTTTCTTGATGGTATCAATTTCTTCTGTTACTTTCTCTAGTTCATCCTGGAATAAGGTTGTTTTAAGGATGTTCAGACTAAAGAAATTCTTCTCCATCCGATCCTTAGATTCTTCAACAACTCGATGCCTGATGTGGGATTCAATGATATCCTCTACTTTATATGCTGCATCCGTGATTCGACTCTCTAAACTTTCTATTGCTTTGCTGGTTTTTTGTGAAGAATTATCAGGAAAATCTTGTAAGAAACGCACCTTTTCTAGGAGAAATGAGATTTTTTGTTTCTCATCATGAATCAGATATTGATTATCATGATGCAGCGTCTTCTCAAGAATGTGAATAAGAGAAAGAAGAGCAGCATAAGCCATATCAGTTCTCTCCTCTCCTCTGCTCAAGAAGGAAGGCTTCTCAATTGCTGTGAGAAATTATTAACGTTGACTTCAAGATAAACCTAAAAGTAAAATTCTACTTGAACAAAGGCTAATAAAGAGGAAATACGTACAAATAACCCTTTGAAACCTTCATAATTCAAAAATAGCCTTTCATATTTTGAACTACCTAAAATACCCTTAATATAAAAAATTCTCTTTTAAGTCATTCTACTATAAAATAGTTTACACTTTAGTCCTTAAAAATTTTATCTTATAAGAATTCTACAAATTGCCTCCCCTGTAGGATTAGAAATTTAACTTTTCTTCACCATCAACTCTTTCCACCTATTTAGCACGGAAATTTTGGAATAAAATTGTATTTTTGT
>CAIGRB010156899.1:0-24430 GCA_903798255.1 Fraxinus quadrangulata
TGAGCTCGTCTCGATTCATTGCCACTGTCTTAAGGTATTAAAATGTTTTACCTTACATATGATTGTACACTGTCTAATCGTCTTGACTTTGTCGTTCTTTTGACTTGTATCTTGATTTGCGTTTTTTGCGAATCTTTAAGTTTCAATTGATCGTCGCATGTAAATCGCTATCGTCTCGAATGATTTGACTTGAATACTTAACTATCATTTTGTTTTTCATTTCGAGTTCGATTTATAATGTGTTGAGTTTGCCAATGATTGATTGATTTCAACGTTGAACTATCATCACTCAAAATCAATTATTAGTAATAATAATGACATGTTTGTTATAATCAAAACATTAAGATTATAATCAACCATATATCAACAATAACAAATTTTGATTAATATGGTTAAATTAAATATGACTTACTTGACGACATGCAATTTCGACATATTTATCTTGCAGTCGAAAATGACCGTCTTGTCAGTCCTTCACGCACATTAATGCTTCCAAAATATCTTCTTTCAGTCGGCTCCTGACCTCGGACTGAACCATTTTACCTGCACTAAAAGCAGACTTTGAAGCTACGGTGCTAACTGGAGGTATTAGTAGGTCTTTTGCCATCGCAGAAATCACTGGTTATCGTCGTTCGTACTTTCACCAGAATTCAATTATTACTTCTGAACTTTTCTTAATTGTTTTGTTATTATGCATATTATGATAAAAGTAATCAATTAATTCAGCAGACAATGCATTTGGACTTGCATCCGATATTTGATTATATGCGGTAGACAAACTACTACTAGAGGAACCACATGTATTTGTATCATATCTATATGAGTCAATACCTTCGAATAAAGTTAATACTTTAGCGTCGTTTTCTGGTATATCAATGGGAGGAGTAGGTGCAGATGGTACCCGATTAATATTTGTACACATTCGTTATGCATATAATTCATACATTTTACATAAAGTTTGTTCTAAATATCTATAAATGTTAGGTGTATTAAAAGTTAAAACTCTTGAAATCTGATCAATTACAAATTTAGTACCCGAAAAATTATATCGGGGGGTCAATGATATATGCTAGCGAAAATAACAAACGCAAATCTTCCCAACATTTTCTAAACTTTAATTTTATGGAATATATAAATGCACTCAAATTGGGTCATTTTTATATTTATGAAAAATCCTAACAATTATATAAAGACGTTCAAGTACTATACAACTAGTGGGATAGTAAACTCCAGACAAAATATTTGTAGAATCATAAAAACTTGTCTTTTTTTAAAAAAATTTTAAAAGCTAAAATCCAATCGGATTCAATCAAAACAGTATCATCATCATTTATAATATACTTATTATTATAAAATTCAGTTATTAAATGTTCTAAGCCGCATGATTTTAATAATAAGTAAGTAGAGTTCCATCAATGCTCTACGTTACTAATAAATGTTTTCGTATTCGTTACCCCAGATTCGACACAAAATTTCTCAAATGCTTGTTTTCTACTAGATGAAATCATGATATACAATGGTGCATCTCTAATTCTTTGAATTTCATTCTTAATATGTTTCAAACCGTTCTACACTATTAAATTAAAAATATGACACACACATCGAATATGAAACAAATAACCATCGAAATCGGGTACTCTACACAATTTATCGATAACTACCTTATTAACACTAGCATTGTCGAATGTAAATTAGCGAATTTACTCTCGCGGCGATATTCTCTAATAATGTTTATAATAATGTTATATATGTTGTTAGCATTGTGAAAGAACTCAATAATTTTTTGCAATAATTTTTTTATGCATACACCAAGGCGGTCTATGTAGTGTGCAGTTGCATCTATATAAACTCTTTTATTAATCTATTTTCATATATCTGAAGTTAAAGATATAACACCCAAATATTTTTCTAAATTGACAACCAATAATTTCTTTGTATTAAGGAAATATTCAATTGCATCAGAACGAAAAGTGTTTCGAGTTGTCACAATGTACCTAGATTGAAGATATTCTTTCACGTATGAGATGAAATGTTGGTTGTCCTCTATTGTTAGAGGCAACTCANTTCAATTGCATCTGAACGAAAAGTGTTTCGAGTTGTCCCAATGTACCTCGATTGAAGATATTCTTTCACGTATGAGATGAAATGTTGGTTGTCCTCTATTGTTAGAGGCAACTCAGCATTAGCAACGAATTTTACCATTCTCGTTCGAGTTTCTCTTCCGAATACATCCACGTAGAAAGTGGCGTAGTAGTAGAACCGGTGCCTAAACTACCAAATTGCAATTGCATTTGACCGACAGGAAGAAGCCCGTGTTTAGCCACACATGCTTTGTAGTGACATTGAGGTGGGTGGTTTCAATACCTTTTTACCATGTTAATCGTTGTTGACAGTATTTACATATTGCTTTAGATTCTACAACTTTATCGACCACACGACCTGTTTGAATCAATTTAAAACGATCCCAACATTTTGCATATTTTTCCCCTTTCGCTTACCTCTTACATCGAGAATATCTAATTCATCTTCATCCTCCTGTTCCGCCTCGAAAATATCAATGTCATCCAAATCAACTGAATTACTACTTCCACGAGCATCGAAATTCAGAATATTTTTGAGAATAAGAACTTCATTTAGATCGGCGAATTCATTCTGAAATTGACTTTGCGATGTAATAGGTGATTCACCTCCGATACCGAACAAGCTTTCAACAAATGAACGTGGATCCATTTGTGAATTGATATAAAACTCCAATACCGAACAATCTTTCAACAAATGAGTGTTGATTCATTTGTGAATTGATATAAAATGTATAGTAAATTAATAAATAACAAATCAAGAATTGAAAGAAAGTTAACGTGTAAGATTGTAATTGAAAATTTGTATTGTGATAATTGATATTGAGTAATTGAAATTGAATGTAGAAATATAATTGAGAAATGAATACAGACTATGTAGTAGTCTAGATGATAGATTGTAAAATCAATATTATAATGTAAAATGTAGAAAAGATTAGAGAGTAGAGAGTGAGAGTTGTGTAAAAAATGGGGGGAAAGATATTGATATTTATAGGAAAAAAAGAAAGAATAAAAAAATTTAAATTAAACTCATTAACCGTTTCGATCACTAAAAGAAAATGGCAAGCTCGTGGCTCGCCTGATTACAAGCCTATCTCGTGGACCCGGCTTGTGTGGGGATGGGTCGAGTGGGCTTGGCTTGACGTGCCCGAGCGGTCTTTTCACGAGTCGAGCGGCTACAGAGCCGCTCTGCCCGTTTGCCACCTCTAGGACATGCGGTGCAAAAAATCGATTTTTGGGTGAAATGAGGCGAGGGCTATATATTTGATGTGAGTGTTGATTTGATGGGTAAATGTACTATGTCTGTGCAGGCCAATAGGCACCCCCTCAAATAGGGATGTACCATGTGTCCATTATGGTGCCCCTATGTACACCAAGAATAATCTATTTGATAAAAAATGGGAGTGTTGATTTGACGGGCAAATGTACTATGTCCGTGTTAGGAGAGACCATGAGCTTGACCTCATAATTAGCTTGTAGTCAACTTAGGAGCTTGAACCTCTACCACCAAGGTCAATCATCAATTTATCATCGAGCTCGATAATAGGGCTTTCAAGAGTATAGAAATACTTTTGACTCAAATCAAAACTCGATATTTTGAACCTAGCAATACGCCTAGGAATATGGTGAATCACGTAATGTCAAACGTAATGACTCCTATTAATAGTTTGGAGAAACTTAGCATAAAACATATGGTTGTCTAGCATTTTGCCAATGGTAATTTGCTAAAAGAAAGGTCCAGACAAACTTTTGTTTGTTCTATAAGATTGAGGACATGTTCCATTGAAGCTTAGAAGTTAAGGGATTGTTGAACAAACTTTGATAGAAGTTTTTAGAAAAATTTGATAAAAGTTAATGAAACGTGAGGTTGAAAAATAAAAAAATTGGATTCCATCAAATGTATTGTTAAAATTAAAATTTGATCAGTCATAAAGTTAATTAACAAAATTTTATCAAACAAAGAACTACATTACATTTTCTCCAGACCTTGTCTAGAGTAATTTGTTTGCTCAAAAATTTACTTTAGTACATCTTTACCTACTTTTATAAAAAGTACTATTATATTTTTAAGTCTATTCTTTAATTTTTTTTTTCAAATTCATATTGAATTATGCATTCTCTTAATAAAATAATTTTGTACGTAAAATAATAAGTTTTTCGTACTTTAACCATATATTCTTTAAAAGTATGATTTTTCACCGGATCTATTCTTAAAAATCTAGATCAAACAACCATTAATGAGACATGCACTAACTCATTCGAGTTTGATGAGATCTTTAGGCTCTTAAAACATTTAGAATTGTACTCCCCCAAAGTCTATGTATTCAATACAAATTGTGTGCCTTTTTCGACATCAAACAAATATTATGTTCGTCCATATTTCAAAATTGTATGAAAATTGAATTAAGCACGATGTGTGACTTTTGTCACTTGAATATTGTTATTTATCATTACAATGATGGAATATTGATAATGTGGTAGCCTATGTAGAATAATAGGATTAGACAATTCAATTTTTATGAGGGGGAAAGAAAAAGAGAAATGAAGTAGATAATATATTGTCACATATTTCATCATCATCATAATAAATAACATTACTCTTGTCACTCTCTTTTATTCCATAACAAAGACTTAATTTTGCACGTCGTAGACTCTTAACAGAGGTCCAAATTATTGCTTTAACTTGATTTAGCAAAATTTGAAGTTGATTTTTATGGCTGCACATGCACAAAAAATTGGCCGAACAGTTAGTTGATAATAATCTGATGAAAATTGAGTTTGAATATGAAAGTGCATGATAAATATTTTCGAGGATGAGAATTTATATCGAGGATTGAATGTGAGGAAGCTATGAACTCCCAAAAGTTGATGTCCATAATAAGCCATTGTTTGGTTTAAATTAAAGATGAAGTCGATAAAAATATGTAGTTGAAAGTTGATAAAAGTTATGAATTTCATAAAATGTGTGATTGAAAATGAGTTTAACGGAAAAAAGAAATTTTAGAAAATGGGGGCAAATTGATAGCCTTTTTGTTTTTTTGGAAAATATTGTTTTGAATAGTAAATTATTTGGAGAACGTGTGGTTATAAAATAAGAAAATGTATTGGATTTATGTGTATACTATTAATTGTATGAATGTGCGTATGTAGAAAATAGAGTCTTGAAAGAACGAGAGACAAATATGGGCTAAATTTACCTATTTCATGTTTGATTGAGATTAAAATCAGATTTTTAATAGAATTTGATAAAATTTAATGGAATATGTGGTCGAAAAGTTGTGGTTTGTGGATCCATAAAATATGTGGTTAAAAATTAATTATTAATTTTGATTTAGATTAAAATTTAGATTTTAACCATTAAACAAGGGTTTAATCTTTTTAGTTTGAAAGGACTATGAGCTAAAAAGACACTACACATTTGGCGTATGATCACGAAGATATGATTAGGTCACATGAAGTGGAATTTTTGAGTTTTTTCACAATATTCTCAGAATGGGTAAGTTCTTCTCTTGTGTACATTTAGCTGGGGATATACAGATGTAGTATACTTATTCATCATAAATAATGTTATACAAACTTTCGAACTAAGATTTACAGTATACTCAAAGATAACAACAAAAATGTTATAAGAAAAACGTGTTTCATTCTTTCGATTACAAGTACACTTCCAAATACATCAAAGTGAAGTGAATATCAAAAGTAGCTCAAAATCAAAATTGTTCTGTATGGCCACTCAAACCCCAGCACCGGACCCTAAAGCATTCCTTTATCGATCAAAGGAAGCCACAAAAATCACTCTTATACTCTCTTTCAAACACACTTAGTAGTTAGCGTACACAAAGAACTTTAGAAGAATCGACTTCCAATGGAAGATTTGAAAGAAGAAGATATCAAAGAAAATGGAAGAATCTAGAAACCAACCCAATCAACAGTATGTGGAATATTAACCCAACGGGGCGACTGAGGGGTCTATTTATACCATCATTACCAACCATAAATCAACAACTTAATCCAAAGGTCCAAGGATTCTCAAAAGGACATAGTTGGCATCACATCCCAACAAACAAAACACGTCACTCAGATTTGTTTAATTAAAATGAAAAACATCACTTAGACTTTAATGTTCAACTAGGGTACCAAAAACATGCGAGAAGATAAAAATACGCGTGACAAAAAAATAAAAGTTGAGAATTATTCTACAATTCTAATATACTTCACTTATGTCTTTTAAGCTTGTTCACATGTTGTGTTTATTTTACACTTTGACTCATATTTATAAACTGTTTATAAATATTCTAGCGCTTTTTATACACACATCTCGAAAGATTCATAAGTATTATTTACTTATCCATCACTCATTTTTATCTATTTATAATTTAAATCGTTTATTAACACTTTCCAAACAAGCCAAACTTCTGTTTGGAAATAATTTATAAAACTGTTTAATTTATAATACGAAGAATTAAATAATGAATAAGTGAATATTACTTATAAGTTCATTGAAATGTATAGTAAAAAATAAAGTTTGACTAATTCATAAAAAAATTATAAATTTACCAAACGGGCACACCACAATTTCATTAGTGTACTTCATAAAATAAAAAAATAAAAAAAATGAATTCATTAGTGTACATGATTAACTGTGCATTGTCAGTAAAAATTAGGTCCACACATTAGTTATTAGAAAACATTTATTAGCCTGTTTGACACGTATTCTTTTAAAATATATTATTTCATATCTCATTTTTAATTATATATTTTTCAATAAAATAATATTTTCCATCACATCAATAACTTTTAATCACCTTTTAACCAAATATTTAACATTATATCACTATTTAAAATACATTTTTTCTTCAATCACATTCATCAAACACACTTTTAATAAGAAAACCGAAAAGTTAAAAATATAACCCGACCCATTGCTGGATCACCCATCACTATTACGTCATCAATTCCACCAATTTGACCTAAAATTGCAAATATGAGTGCGATTCGGCAAAGCATTGTGTTGCCTAAATACCTAGCAACTTTAGAGTCCGTTTGAGTTTTATTTTTTTGAGAATAATGAATTTTGAAATAATAGATTGATGGAAAATGTGTGATTAAAATATAAGAATTTTTTTTTGAATTTGTGTGTAACATTATTTTAATGGAGAATGTGTGGTTGAAAAGAAAAAAAAGAAAATATATTTTAAAAATAATAAGAATTAAACAAGGAGAGTAATGTTTTCCATTACCACTACTGTTAAGTACTAATCTATATTGCAATTACATAACATTAAATGATAAATTTATTTAAATGCAAAATCAAATAACTCATTTTAGCATTTAATTCAATCTAGCTCGTATTTGAGTCCCATCTTGAGTTTTTAAAAAATGCATTTTTAAATAGTATGTTTGGAAAATGTGCGTTTAAAATGAAGAATTTTTTTTCGATTCACGTATAATATTATTTTATTGAAAAATGTACAGTAAAAAATCAATTTTTAAAAAGTGAATTTTTAATAAAATGAGGCTCGAGCATACAAAGCGCAGCTACATAGATTAGTGCCTAGCACCCGTGATAGCATTATTTCAAACAAGGGTGTGTTTGAACCACATTATTTTGGAAAAATGTATTTTGAAATAGTAAATTAATGTACAATGTGTGGTTGAAAAAAAGGAAAACTTATTGATGTGATGAAAAATATTATTTTATTGAAAAATGTGTACTTGAAAATGAGTAAAAAATGAGATTAAAAATTTTAACGTGACTCAAACATGGGCAAATTCCATTCAATTTTTTAACGGATGATTTAACGGAAGTGGATGGAAGGACCAATTCCTCAACAAACGTTTGAAATAGGGTACAAATATCAAATTTAAAACAATAGGGACCATTTTAGCAACGAATGTAAACGTTAGGGAACATTTCTGCTAATTACCCTAGTTAAAATGTTGCACCGCATAGCACTGTAAACAAGAGAACTGCAGGCAATCTCATCCCGCTCCCGCAAATGGTCGATAAATATAAATTCGAAATCAAGAAAAATTCCCAATCATTTCAAATGCTTTCTCTGCAAGTTTCTTAAATATTCTTCAAATCTCCGAACATCTCAAAATTCAATTGTATTTTCGTACTTATAGTTAACCTCGTAAGCAGTTCAATTTATTCGTAACTCGCGAAGATGAGTTTCGATTCGACTCGCTCCGGGAACTCAGTTTCGAATTCGAAACGGAGCTTCAATTCAATCTCTTCAAATCCTTCTAACAAAACCAGTAGCAGTGGTGCTAAAAGTACGAATACTGACAAGAAGAAGAAGAAGACGAACCAGAAAACCCTAGGCATGGCTTGGGGAGCAAATTCTCGCTCTTCCTCTCGCTCCGCCTTCCGTAATTCCCCCTTCTCCGATTTCGGCAGGTCCCGTCCCTCTTCTCTCCACGTGTGTGTGTGTGTTGAGCAGGTTTCTAGCTTCTTAGAAGTTGCTTTTTATAGAAGTTAAGAAAGTAATTTAAGAAGTTGTATTGATAATTAACTGTAGGTTTCGTTGATTTTAAATGGAAATTCCAATAAATATATACATGAAATCTCAACAGCACGGGCTACTTGAAATCTTGATAGTATGGATTTCTGCATGAGTAGAGGAATTGATGTTTATGAACAAGGTTGCACGTAATTTTTCATTGAAAACTTAGGTTGCGGATGTTTTGCAGAAAAATAATACGGACATGAGGTATGCCTTGTAGTTTTAAGGGAACCAGGAATTTGTTTCTTGTTGATGCTTTCTGAGAATTTTTGGCGTTTAAAGAGTTTGGCTGGCAATTACCTGATTTTCAGTTGTTTGGACTCTATGGTCTATGAACTTACAATGTATTGTTACTTCCACAGTACTGGTTTGCTATTTTATTGTTTGTGTTATGACGAATATGCTAATATGGATAGAGAAAATTCTAAATTATATTTACTTTGCACTATGTTGTGTATGTCCTTCACTGCATTTGCTTCTTTAGGTAATGTCTCTAGTCATGTTACTGAATCTTTCATATTCTGCTTGCATGATACTTGCAGGTATGCAATAGTGTCATTAGTTCTACAAATATAATTTTTTATTTTAAAAGTTGTGTTATTGCTTTCTTTAACGCATTCAGATAATATGTTCAATTGTTCTTTCTTCCTAATCCTCTTTCATTCATTTTATTTTCTTTTTCGATGCAAGTCTCTTTTCATTATTTTTTCAATTGTTCTTTCCCCTAATCCTCTTTTAATTATTTTCTTTTTGTTTTGGATGTAAGTCTCTTTTTTTATTCATTTGGTAGTTATGAATATATAATATTTTTAGTTTTGCTTTGGTCTTTGATTGTTTTTGGCTACTTGGGTGTAGTTACATGGTTTTGAAGAATAAAAAACTACACGAACAGTTTGATGCTGAGGCTTCAAGCTCTTCTCAAAGTGGTTCTGCTTCTGGGAAATCTATATTTCACGGGGTTTCAATTTTTGTGGATGGATATACTGTCCCGTCTAGTCAGGTTTGATTTGTACTCTGATATTTTATGGGCTTCTGTTTTCATTAAATAGATATATTGGATTGCTTAACCTTGTTTTGTTTGGATTCAGACAGTCCATTGTATTGCATATGTTCATGTAATTCAAGAATTTTAATTCAAGTTAAGAAGAACGCTCAAGTTTGAAACTACAAATTTGTGAGGATTAAAAATAAGCATAGGAGTTATTTTAGACATTCCTTTTTATCTTTAGATGCTCTTTTTTTAAAAAAAATCATTACTTCTCTTATTATGTTCCATATTAGGAATGTAGACATTTATTTTTTTATTTTTTTATTTTTTTTTGCAGGAGCTTCGAGGCTACATGTTGAAGTATGGAGGACGATTTGAGAATTATTTTTCAAGGCATCGTGTTACTCATATAATCTGCAGTAATCTCCCTGACAGTAAAATCAAGAATTTGAGGTTCATCTTGTCTTTGTATGTCAAACTGATGCATTGATGTTTTTGGTACTTAACAAATTTCTGTTTGTGAATTTGATGCAGGTCATTCAGTGGTGGGCTTCCAGTAGTTAAACCCACCTGGGTGCAAGATTCAGTTGCTGCTAATGAACTTTTGAGTTGTACGTCATATTTAGAATTGATTCTTTAGTTTAAATTTAGGTTCACTTCACGGTACTCACAATCAACTTCTGAAATTCGTTTTTGTAATGAATGTTTCTTCTAAATCTATGAATGGTAAACGTGTGAGGAAACCTGAGAAAGAACTCATTATTAGTATATTTTCCTTTTTTAATAGCAATAGAGAAGGAATTGGAAAGAAAGTAATTCAAAGACTAAATACTTTTTGATCTACTATCATTTCTGTTCTTTAAATTTGTAAGTTTTTCAGCATTCATGACCTTAGTTAGCTGGAATACTATTTTAGCAGATTATGAATTGATATTTTTTTCCTAGACATGGTATGCCATCATCTCTAGGTACATAGTATATCTTCCCACTCATTTTCTCTCACCAGCTTATCTGTTTGGACTGAACTGTAACAAGAGGTGAAATACTTTTAAGTCTTGATGACAAGGAGCTAGCTTATGGTATAACTTGAACTTCTCAAAAAATATTGAAGTGATTAATTAAACACATGTGGCAAATTGCTCCCGAGTCCTAACCTCCTTCCTGGGACAAAGATATATCCAAGTAATAGTTAAAATAGGTTTATGAACACCTGTCGTAGGGTTTCACTGCTGCTGCATATTTGTAGATCTGCTGATTTGCTTTTCATACTAGGGAAGATTTTTACAAGACTGTGAGTAAAAATTTGAGTGGCATCCATTAAAGTCACTCTGGTTGTTTGGTTTGCCTGTAGGGATCCCTTATCAACTCGATCAGCTTGCAAGTGAAATTCATAACCAACCAAAATTATCTGCTTTCTTTCCTCTGAAAAACATCCGAGATTCTGATGATGTAGCCCTAAATCTTGGCAATCAAGTAATTTCTGAAACTGAGAATTCATCATTGGAGTATGGGACTTTGATGGTTGCCAATTGTCCCGAACAGTGTGATTCTACAGAACAAGTGGACCAATGCGGTCCAGAATTTGATGGCCTTTTGCACGTGTGCCCTACCGAAATGATACTAGAAGAGCCTGCTTGTAGTGTAGGAAGCCATTGTGAACCGAAAGGTGCTGAACTCTGTGATATTTCCATGTTAGAGGGGATGGATACAGGATTTGAACCCAAGTCTATTAGTTCTTTTCAGGCTTCTGCCTCAGTTTGCAGTTGCATCCCTGATGATCATAATTTTAAAGAGTCATCAAGTTCAAGAATCAGTTTAGCATCTAATCGGCCTCATTCAACTCTTGTAGATCCTGATTTTGTTGAAAATTATTTTAAGGTAAGAACTTTGAAATTTTACAAATTCTTTTCTGCACGTGTTTTGGTTCTATGATTCCAACGTATCAGTACTCTGAAATAGTGGTTTCTTTTGAGATGTATGCATAATTTAAATTAAGAAGCCATCAGCAAGCTTCAGAATTGTATGTATGTCTCTCTTTTTGAAACCATTACAGGAAAAGGAATAATGCTTAGGTTGAAAATGTGTTCCTGTTGGGGTGTTTGAACGCTCTTCTGCTTTTGTATTTTTACCTTTCTGGATCTCGGCACATTTTTTATGGTGAAATGCTAAGCTAATCATCTTCAAAATAAGTTTTTGGAATTTAAAAGCAATGGAGTTAAATTGCTTCATGGGATTATAGTTGCAGGGCTGGAGTGCTGAACGGTTTATGATAAAGATGAGGACTTGATGATCAATATACATGTATAGAACTATACTCAGATGGTGTTTTCTTTATTTTTCAATTCACAGTTTTATGATCATCAGGGCTGGTTAGTACCAAAGCAATGATAACATCTTATATAGCCAGGCATAAGTGGCGTGGTTTCTACAGAACAGTTTCCGTTGCAAGTTGTCTTTCGTACTGGTTAAAATCTTATGCTTCAGTGCTTCACTAACATTGTTAGATTCACTTACATTATCGGTTTGGATCATTAAGATGAAAAACATTGCAATGGGGGATCGTTAGTACACATCTCCAAGGATGGCCACAAGAAGAGTTTAACATATAATCTCCTCTTATTCATTTCATATTCATTTTTAGAATTCGTGTTCTACTTTTGAGTTTGTCAGGCTTAGTGTATTGGATTTTTTTTTTTTTTTTTTAAATTTTAATTTTGGACTATCTGTAATATTCTCTTTCTGCACAACCTACTATGATTTTCTTTAGTCTAACATGTTGTATTTTATTGTTAAACTTATAATTTTACCTGCTATTTCATTTCATTTGATTTTCATTCTTTATTAGGTTTATTTCTCTTAGTTGCACTTATATTTGGGATAAACTTATCTTAGTTTCTAGTATTTAACTTTCGTATCCAATCAGTCCCACATCTGAGGAAATGTTCTGTATTTATTTTCCATGTTAGTATTATGATTCATTTAAATGTTCGTTGATATTGCTTCAATTTATTTGAATGTCAAAATGTAATATATTAGCCATTTTAAATTTATTGGAGAACACAGACACATTGTCCATGACTGCTTGGCTGCAACCTATCTAATCTAATATTATTAAAATCTTTCAACTTTTGTGTTTGAAGTATATCCTCAATTGCGATCCATTCACAAATGTACCCTGATTAACTTTTGGATGTTCTAGAGCTCTAGGTTGCATTTTATTGGAACTTGGAGAAATCGGTACCGGAAGCGTTTTCCCAGCTCATCTGATGGGTTTAGAGACAAAAGTTCTTGTCTCAACGCTCCAGTGTTTCACAAGACTGCCATAATACATGTTGACATGGTAATTGTGATCGTTTTCACTTGGATTCTTCACCCCCCCCCCCCCCCCCCAGCGACCCAAGAAAATCTCATATATCTCTTCTTTATAAAGGTATTTTGATTGAAGAATATAACGATGATTGAAAATATTCTATTACAGGATTGCTTCTTCGTAGCAGTGGTCATCAAGAACCGTCCCGAATTACTAGACAAACCTGTTGCTGTTTGCCATTCAGATAGTCCCCGCGGAACTGCTGAAATATCATCTGCCAATTATCCTGCTCGAGATTTTGGTGGGGTTTGTGTCCTGATGCTATATTTTTTTTTGGTTTCATATTCATTTTGTGACAAGCATGCTTCTAGGAATCAAGGCTGGAATGTTTGTTAAAGATGCCAAGGCACGTTGTCCTCAGCTTGTAATTGTTCATTATGATTTTGGAGCTTATGAGAAGGTATCTGTTCAACTGTCTTGCTTTAATTCTATAATTTTTGCAAAGGCATGATATTTATTTGCACCTACTGCTATTTCTTCATATATGTCATTTTGCATAGCGATCATTTGTTGTTGTTTGACTTCTTGGTTTACAGGTGGCAGATCAATTTTATGACATTTTGCATAAGCACTGCAACAAAGTGCAGGTCTGTATTTGAAAATGCATTTCAAAGCTATATTGCGTTTCTGTTTTTCAGTTTTGAAATTGCAAGTTTATCTTAATGCAGGCTGTCAGTTGTGATGAAGCGTTTCTTGATGTCACTGACTCGAGTGTGGAGGATCCCCAGCTTTTAGCTTCTGTAATCAGAAAAGAGATTTTAGACACTACAGGATGCACTGCAAGTGCAGGGATTGCAGGAAATATGCTTATGGCCCGCCTTGCTACAAAAACTGCAAAACCGGATGGCCAATGTTACATTCCTCCTGAGAAGGTGTGCCCCTCTGTTATAGATGACGTTTTTTTTTAATAAATCCGTCACCATACATCATTTTCACCGTTCCATTTGCCTATATTTTGTCCTGGTGTCAAATTACTTTTTGAGCGCTCTTATCTTCATCTTCTGGTTTGCCTTCTGGTCTTGGTATTCTATTTGTGCTGCCTCGTTGACAATGTTAATTTATGTCTTTTTCTTTTGAGAGAGGTGGGGTTGGGGGATGGGGATCCCATATTATTTCTGCCGATGTTTCATGGTCAGTTGCGAAGTGAATTAAGTATTGCTATCCACTGTTTCCTCAAGCAGGTAGTAACTTTGGCATTATATCTTGCAAACATGAAATAATAATCCTTCTAAAGTAATTCAGTTTCTGTATGGTGCCTCTTTTTTTTTTTAATTATTTTTATCTTACTATGAACAAATCCCACGTGGCCATCCTTGCATTGAGAACTATAGAAATTTCTGGTGGTCTCCAACTTTTTGTGGCGTGTGATTTTTACAAAATTGTCGAAGTTGAAATTAATACAATTAGAACCATCTTTCTGTGATACATTAAAAGTTTTTATGATGATATGATACCTTTCAGTCCAACTTCTCTCATGTTTTACTCCAAAATTCATCAATATAACTTTGATTGGGGGGCCAGGTGGTGAGGACTGTGGTGAGGTGAGCTCTTCTCACTGCTTTTACTGAAGTAGAACTGTTTGGAATTTTGTAATTCAATTATTTTCTGTTTTTACTCTACTTTTGCATCCCTGTTTTCCTTGTTGTCATTTGAACTATTATGGATTTTTTATTTATTTTTTCCTTTTTTATGATGCCCTTGTTTGATCCCCATTATTTTCAAAATACATTTTTCTCTCTTCTTTTCAACTACACATTCTTCAATAAAATAATATTACACTCAAACCCAAAATTTTTCCTTATTTTTTAACCACACATTCTCCATCAATCTATTATTCCAAAATGCATTCTAAGCCAAAAATGTGGCTTGAACAGACGCTATATATCTCTTGCTAATTAAGTTTTGTTGTAAATCTTTTTGCCTCTTCTTTAGATGTACGAGTTGTCAAACTTCTTTGGAAACCATTTATCATGATTCAAACTTGCCTATTGTTTCTTGGCGATGCTAAAATTTAATCCAGATGCATGCTTAAATGTTAATCTACTTACATTACTCGGAGTTAGAACATTATTTCTTTTCTATTACTTGTTTAATGCTATTTTCTGCTCCACATGTCAAAGAAGTGTGCTAAAAAAGGTTATAGAAACATGAAATTCATAAAACTGAAAAGGAAGATGATGAAGGATACTGAGGTTTGAGATCAACTTCAATCCATATCACTGATTATGTCTAGTTGAGTTTTCAGGTGGATGATTATTTATGTGCACTTCCAGTCAGAGCACTTCCTGGAATTGGTCATGTTTTGGCAGAGAAGTTGAAAAAAGGGCAAATTGAAACTTGTGGACAGCTGCGCATAATATCCAAGGTAAACTTTTGGTTTAGATGGATCCTGATGTCATTGGTTGGTGCATTAATACAGTTTCGACAACTCCTGGGCACAAACTCAACTGAAGTATCAAATAACTAATTCTCCATTTGGCAAAATTTTGTAAATCATTATATATGGTCAAACTTTATTTTCAACCAAAGATTCCAATAGACCCACAAGTACTGTACACTTATCCACCACTCATTTCTATCTATTTATAAATTAAAGTTATTTTCAAAAAAGACTTAAAATTTCTACTTCGAGCAATTGGCTAATTATGGGATGTGCTACTTTGGAACTTTGCAGGCTTCAATGCTTAACCTTTTTGCCTGTTTGCTTTAATTTTTTAATGTGCCTTCATTCTCGTTCTCTACCTGCTAATATAGGATCTGAAGTGGCTTTACATGTATGCAGTTGTGTGTGTGTCTATTTTTGAATTTCACTTGCTACTACTAAAGGAAAATATAATATTCAAAGAACTAGTTTTCTAGGACAGCATTTAATTTTAGATTTCGTCTTTGTGATGTTTCCAGGAATCTCTTCAGAAGGATTTCGGGGTGAAAACTGGAGATATGCTCTGGAATTATAGTAGAGGGATCGACAATCGACATGTTGGAGTGATTAAGGTCGGTAACCAATATCTTTATTTTGCTCCTTCTAGGATTGTACTACTGCATGCTTTCAGTCTTGTCTAATATTATCAGTGGTAAGCTACATCCACTTGTGAAGTAGTCTTGTAAACCTGAAGGCATCCAGTATTTTTCTTATGCAGTTCAACTAACATTCTGACATTGCTATGTTAGTGAGGTCTGCCATGTATAGTTGGTGTGAATACTACGTAGTGCTTTGTTAGTGGGTTAGTCCCTTGCTTCAGATTGTTAGTGAAGCCGGCATAATATGCTATTCTGATCTAAGATGTGTGACATATGGATGTGAGAAGTTATTGGGTATGATATAGAGAAATTAGAGCAAGTTGTTCCTTTTGAATGCTACAGGAAGATCATAAGAAGTGTCATTCTCTGTTTGATAGAATAGGCTGACCTGCTTATACTTTCCATTCATCAAAGCACGTGGCACAGAGCAGACAACAATCATTTCTTAGACTAGGCAAACGTGCTTGTACTTTTCATAGTCTCATGGCACTTGCTTTGGTTATGTAAAGCTTAATATATGAAGCCTACCTATACTTGGATTTTGCCCTTTTTGCAGGAAAGCAAATCTATAGGTGCTGAAGTGAACTGGGGTGTGAGGTTCAAGAATACAAATGATGTCAGTAGTCTATTGTGGAATTGATTTTCTTTTACCTTTCTGTAAAGTATTAATAGTGCTTTTTATTTCAGGCTCAACGTTTCTTGACGAACCTGTGCAAGGAGGTTTCACTGCGATTGCTGGGATGTGGAGTTTTAGGTCGCTCTTTTACCCTGAAGGTTTGGCCATATGTTGTTATTGAAAGTTCTCATGACAAGTGACATTTTGGTGCCTGTATGCTAATACTTTGTTGTCACTGAAAATTTATGAAATTTAACTCATTGAAGAAAAATTATGTTGCTTTGAACAATGGCATTATGTAGATAAAGAAGAGACGAAGTGATGCTGGCGAGCCAATAAAGTATATGGGCCATGGAGACTGTGAGAACCTTAGCCATTCCATTACGGTATATAACATTATTACATCAACATTTTTTTTTTCTGGATCCATGGTATGACGTTACCATTCTTTTATATATAAAAGTATTCTTGAATGACAGATTCCGATGGCCACAGACGAACTGGATGTGATTCAGAGGATAACCACTCAGCTCTTTGGATATTTTCAAATAGGTAGTTTGGGCTCACTGATCTTTTTCCTTTATCACGCTTATAAGATAATTGGCTATTTGCGGACCTTTCTTTTGGGACTGAGTGCACTGAATTAGCGTATGCCTGCAAAATGGTTTGAAGATGAAAGCTTTAACTAGAAGCTTCTAACTTGTTCTTACCAGAAATACAACCATTATATTTCTTCCACTTAGTAGGCTCAGTTAAAATTGACAAAGCCATTCGAAGAATTTCCCTTTTGTCCTTTATTCATTTGTTTCTTCCAGATATTGAGAGATTTATTGTATCTTTAAACGATAAAGCTAAATCACTTTTTCATCTGGGTCGTACTTTTTGTTAATTTTCTTTTCCTGGGATGGCAAGTTTTAGTGCTCACTTGGCAGATTTTTAAATATTCACGTATTGTGTACATGGACATTGAATTCCAAAATGCCATTTAATCAAGTATCTCCTTTCCCTGACCAGGAGATTCATCTCTCAAAAAGCTAAGTAGGAACGTTCCGTGCTTCTTGAATACTTTGGTATCATATCTAATGATGCATTCTTCTCTTCAAATTTTTTGATCTGATGTATTTTTTTTTTTAAATTCTTTCAGTGATTTACATTTTTACCAAACTATCATCTTGCTGTTATAAGTATTTCTTGATTTCTTACTTTTCTAATCCTTAAGAGAGTTTGTTTGGTCGTATAAACTATAATGTCTCTTTCCCCTACTTAGCAGTAGGATGACCATATACTTTATCTTTGAATTGTTTGATATTTTCTTTTTTTTTGGACATTTTGTTATTTTTAGATTTTTCTATTTTGAAATTCAATTTTAGAAATTTATTTTGAAGTACAGGTACAAAAGTTGTTATGGAGTGTATCGTGTTTAACTGTAAGGGGCATTTTACTTTTATAATTTGATCCATACATAATATGACAATGTTGGTGCAGATGTTAAAGATATCAGAGGAATGGGCTTGCAGGTTTCTAAACTCGAAAACACAAATAATGGCAAGCTAGGTTTGTGTTTTATGATTATTAGCTCTCTATAATATTCTTGGAAGAATCCTAAGCATTTCAACTATTTATTATTGGTCTCTAGATTTGATATATAACATTTTTGCAATTTCCTTTGTTATTTCAATATTGCTTTTATCGACTGATCTGATTTACTTTTGTCCTGAAGTCCACCAGAGGAATTCCATTCTCTCCTGGCTTGTTTCCACTTCGACAAAGGACACAGATCAAGAGAAAGTTACTAGTCTCACCAAGCACAATGATATAGGTATTATAAACACATGTTTTATTTTGTTATTTCAAATTTTCTTTTGGACGTGGAATTGTGCAATAGAATTTAGTCACACTATATAGCTTCAAGGTTTACTCTTTTAGGTGTTTGACATGGTTATGAAACTTGTGCATGATTATATTGGCTAAAGATAATGTGTGTTGAAGTTATTCACTCATTCACCTANCAACAGGGTTGATATAAGTAATGGATAAAAAATGGAAGTCGAAAACTCTTTCAGACTCTTAAGCTGAGAACTCAATCCAGGATTTAAAGGGAATGGCCAACAAGAGTGCAATTTATGGAACAAACAGAAACCATAGACATTACTGTAGTCCATGCTAAACTTACTTGCAGATGCAACGCTAACAAAATTATTGGCCATTCCCTTTAAATCCTGGATTGAGTTCTCAGCTTAAGAGTCTGAAAGAGTTTTCGACTTCCATTTTTTATCCATTACTTATATCAACCCTGTTGTGATGATATCCTTAGGTTTCTGTAGAAACTCGGAGCTTACTTTTTTTTGACAAGGGACTAAAATGTCAATACTCTTTGACTTAATTTCTAAATTTAGCTTTAAAATCCATGTAGAAACAATAGCCCTTGTTTGGTAGAAACTAAAATCCAGATTTTAATATAAGTCAAAGTCAATAGCTAATTTTAACCAAACATTTTATGGGGTCCACAATTTCAATCACACATTTCATAAGTTTCTATTAAAATCTACCAAAAATCTGATTCAATCCCCACCAAAGAGGGGTAGAAAATTTTCCATATTTTGTTTGTATAAAAATGTTAGGTCTTGACTTAAACTGAACAGTAGCAGTTTTACTTGTGTTACAGTTGGGAAACTGAATTTTGAAGGAGATCGAGGTCAGTTGTCCTCCAATCACGCTGGACCACCTGTCCGAAGTGATGCTAGCTCGTCTGCTGGAGCAAGTGGCATTAGACAGGGTGTGATTCTCCCTCCTCTACATGATCTTGATGTGGGAGTTATAGTCTCTCTTCCACCTGACGTTGTTGCAGAAATTAATGACATGTATGGTGGGGAGTTAACAAGTTTCATTTCCAAGTATAAAAGTGACATGAATATGTCTACTATGTCAGTTGATAGTTTTGAGGGTAAATTTTAAACCTTTCTTCTCTTTAAAAGTGGATTTTCTTCTCCTTGTCAAATGTCTCATGAGGAACTGTTGCATTCCAATTAGGGGTAACTTCTGAGGAAAAGGAATGCCATCCCTCTCATCTGGTCCAATCTAATAAATTCTCCTTTGACATTAAGGTACTGCTCCTACTCATGGTCTATGTAGCTTGTGCAAAGCCATACTTAACTAAAGGATCTGAAATAAATCAATATCCCTGGGAAATAAAGTATAAATTAAACAATTTTTTGTGCTTAAAATTTGTTGATTATGTGATTTCCCATTCATGCAATGCTATAAACATAGAAAGTGGTCTGTTAGGCGTTGGAGAAGAGCTAGTCAAAAGGCGCATGAATAATTTTTCTTATAGTAACTGATTTCTGGAGGTTTTTAGCCAAGTAATGGGCTTGCACTTTCTCTACAAGAAGATGGCTATTTAGAAAGCTAAAAAATTTAGTGATTATCTTACATTTACTTTAGCATCCTATCATATAATTCACTTCCTACGCCGGATCAATCCAGTAAACTAGTAATCTTATTTATCTTGTAATAACTGGCCGCATGATTGTAAATGAATTGATGAGATCACATTTTAAGGTGGATGGATTTAGTACGAGGATCTAGCAGGATCGTCTGCTTCTAACTTTTCCCCTCCTTTTCCTTTCACTTGCATGTGCTGGGCTTCAATTTAACTAGTTAATACTAGTAGGTCACCATAAAACCCTGCTGATGCCAGCATGTATGTGGTGACATTGTATTTCACATTTGGATATGATTGTTATTTTTCATTAGTTATTTTGCTATTCTCAGTAACTTACGGCTTGTTTGGTATCGATTAAAAGCCGATTAAAATTGAAAATATAGCTGTTATTGGGTAAAAAAATTCTGTACACAGTGAAATTAAAAAAAAAAGTATAAGAGCTTGTTTGGTAGAGATTAAAATCCAATTAAAATTGAAAATATAGCCGTTATTGGGTCCCACTCGTCTAATAAAAGTCAACAATAACGGCTAGTTTTTCAATTTTAATCCGATTTTAATCTCTACCAAATGGTTTATTAACCAGTTCTTACATACTGCAGTTGTTTGATTGTCGTTGTTTCCAGTTGTTATGTTCCTTCAAGGAACCTCTCATTCAATTGCTTCTTGTGAAAATGTTCTAAAAATCTGTTTTTGTCATCAAAAGAAATTGATATGGTATCTTAGTCAATACTAGTTATTTTATCCTTGTGATCACTTTGTATCAGTCTTTTTATAAAAATCTATAACATTCTGATACTTGGAAGGACCTGTGAAATGTATCAGTCTCTTTAATATGTATAATCACCTATATACTAAGTGTGTTTCTTAGTTATATTTTCTTAAGGCGGAGGTCAATTAAGGTAGAGATATAATCCCGCAGTATTTAGCCAATTCATCTGTGAAATAAAAAGTAGATCAGGTCCTCAGGATTTCCTAATATAATAGATTATTTTTTACTTTCTTCAGTTTATGGCGATAATTTTCTGTGCTTTTGTTCGGAAAAACAGTGTGTTGATGAGGGAATCCCCATTCGACCTTTCTCTGCTTCAGTTTCTGAAAATATTGCCGTAATGCCCTCATCTCTGAGTCAGGTAGATCGCTCGGTGTTGCAACAACTTCCTCAAGAGTTGAGGGAAGACATACTTGAGTTTCTTCCTGCACACAGGAGACTAGAATCTGTGCCAGATGCTTTGCTGAATCCAAGTGAGAATCAGACTGGATCTACGCAATTTGTTTCAGCTAATGAGCTTTGGGTTGGAAATCCTCCTCTGTGGGTTGACAAGTTCAAAGTCAGCTGCTGTGGGATGTTGAACATTTTTTCTGAGATGTATTATAGATCAGGACATTGCCATTTGTCTTCTATACTTCAGCGGCTTTTCTCTGAGAAGCGTGTTCCTCTAGATGTGGGCACTGATGAATGGGGCGATGCTGTTAGTTGCTTGTGTGAGCTTGTTAAGCAATATTTAGAACTCAAAATTCAAACAGATATTGAGGAGGTTTATGTTTGTATCCGCCTTTTAAGAAGGTATGTACATGATACAAATTTTAAATTTTACAGAAGTGCACTTGTGATGATATTGCTTTATATGTGTGATTTTCTTCATTTTTATTTTTTTGAGAATAGTATACATGGATACCACTATATAGACCTGAACGAGACGAGTGACTAGCCCATTTGTCATGTTTTGGAAAAGTAGGACATATGTAGAGAGTTAATATTTTGATGTATATTGTCCAAAAACGTCGTTTTATTTGATAAATGCAAAAACTTTTTCCACATTTAACATGGTGATGGAGATCCTTAAAGTTATGTTAGAAGGCTTCTCAAAGAATAGACAGGTATTTCTGGGCAAAAGAATAAGTGTGAGTAATTTTAATTTCTTTACTAGAGATTCTAAGCATAAATAGGTTTTATGGATTTTTTTAGTATGCGGACTATGAACTGAATATAAGGTTATTGAAATTTCCTCTTCTTGATCTTCTTTCTTCTCTGTCTCTTTTCATCTCTCTTCACTTCTCCCCTCCTGTGCCCCTACTTTTTCTTGTGTTCTATATGCTTTGATAGATCCATTGGTGTCAAAGCTTGCTTCACTTCTGTAACCAAATCTCAATCTAGGCCAATGTTAGTGTTTCTAGTCAAAAGAACAATGTACTGTTTAGGTATTTTGTCAAAAGAAAAGAAAAAAAAAAAAGAAAAAGGAAAAAGATATGGGCCAGATGGAGTGTTGGACAAAAAACACTTTTGGCCTGGGGAAGTGTCACAGAGTTATACAAGCCAGATTGAGTGTGACAATATTTGACATTGTTTTCTCTACCTTATAGTTTCCTAATGTTTCTAGTACTATAGCTTGGAAGATTGTTTTATCATTTACGTGTTCTTGAAAACTTATTTATGTTTTGTACTGTGCTATTTCTTATTTGCCAAGGTTTAATGTTGTTATACACCAAGATACGGTTGATTGATAGGACTTATTTTTTTCTCTCTCAGGTTAACTGAGAGGTCGAAAATTTTTGGACTAGTTTGTGACAACATACTTCCTCATCTCCAGGTTTCTTTGTCTTGGCCAATATCATCAACCCCCATGTCTTCCTGCTTTCCCCTCTTCCCATATCCTTCTTTATCCTGTTTTTATCTTTTGAGGATCGGGAGGATATTTTGCTGTCTCCCTTTGAATTATTTTTAATTTTGTTCGTATTATTCTTGTGGATTCAATTCTTCAGGCATCCGTTGGTGAAAATTATGGAGGAACTCTTAATGTCTCTTCTGTCAAGGACTAGTGTATTTAACATGGTTCTAAATTTCATTGCTTTTGGATTTATGATACAATCCCGTAGTTGAAAGTACCATGATCATGGGGATTACATGCTCCTCTAGCAACTGGAATCTGGCCATGACACCTGATGTTGGTGAGTCTTTACTTTGAAGGTGCTTTCTGCATGATGGACCTGTTAGCGATGTTTGAAACCTTCAAGGGATAGAGCCTTTAGTTCTCCCAGTATTAGCTTTTATTGGAGTTGGATCAGTATTGAGACGTCATATTTATTTGGTATGGTTTCTGATGTCGTAGCTCACAGCTGGCAGAGCAGTTGGACCAAAGTGGCTGCCAGGATTCTAGATTTTTGCTTGCCATCCTTTGATGTGATGTTTTCTGACATTTCTTCACATTCTAAACTGGACAAAATATTTGATCGTCTAAGGAGCACAGGACTAATATTGAAGATAATTCTGAAATTCATGAAATTTATAGCTGTCATATACTAATTCCTGTAAATGTTTAATAATTTATCTTGTATTGTTTTTGGATTGATATTCATTGTTGGCTGGCGACCAATGCCTGAGACATTTTTGTGCAGATCAATCAGGATTCTACCGAAATAGTATAGCTGTTGGGCCCCCAAAAAGAGTCTGGAGCTGCTATTGTAATTCTTGGAGCTCTGCGTCGAACATGTTTGAGGTACATATTCTGTACTTGCTTTGCCTGGATGATTATCTGTAGTTTTGCAAAGATGGAGTTAAATCAAAAGAATGTGTCTATCTATGGACATTTTGTTTTGGTAAAAATTACACAACACAATTTTGGGAAAATTGCAGCAGAGGTCCCTAGCCAATCATGCGACTTTTTTTTGTTTTTGTTTCTTTCATTTTCTTTCTCACAACCAATACGTGCCATTGTGCAAAGAACCAAGACGCCAAGAGATGCTTCTTAAAACCAACAACTCCCACTCATCTATATATGTAACAAAGTATAAACTGCAGTTGCATTGCATGCATAATTTACGCACAGACATGGCTAACTAAATGACATTCTCTCTTTCTTGGCAATCCAAGCAGCCATCCAAGGAATCCCATGCACAGGACTATAAAGTAACCAACACTGCCGCAAACACTCCTGGTGGTGCTTGATTCACTATTGAAATTGGAGTTCAATACGATACCCAAATACTGTATGCAGCCAAAAGTTTCATATGGCGAATCTTCCAACAGAGCAGAACTCTGGCTGGCTGGAGTTGCATACACCAGCAACAAGATTCAAGTCAGTGCGAGATACATACAAGGTTAATCTGGTGATATGAAAAGAGAGATCACTGGGGTTCAAGGTTAATCTGGTGATATGAAAAGAGAGATCACTGGGGTTCTTGTTCATGAAATGACTCACGTCTGGCAATGGAATGGAAATAGTCAAGCTCCCGGAGGGCTTACAGTATTTATTCATTATTAAAAATCTAGATTTCATTTTAAAAACCTTATGGATTAATGTTTACATTTTTATAGGATGTGAAATTTTACCTTAGCATTCATGAACTACTTAATATAAAAGTTGAAACTATTAAAGAGATAGAGGTGTCAATCGGATCATGATGGA